>JADKLZ010000167.1:23853060-23875867 GCA_021533235.1 Biomphalaria straminea
AGTCCAAACCCAAAAAAAGTTTAACATATCTAACAATGTATATAACTACAGTAAAAATTACACTCTGTTAATCAAGTACCTTCTGAGGTTTGTGTTGCTGTAGCTTCTGACTTTGCTTCCTTTGATCCAGGCAGGTGTTTAACTTTCTGAAGGACAGCAACAAAAAATCCACCAGTATCTTGATGATGAGGTAAAATTCTCATGCTGAGCAGTTCAAAAGAAATGTTCAGATTAAAATAAGAAAATTGTTGCAAATTGAAAGTACCATATCTAAGTACATTTTTTTCATTGTCAATGCCAGATATTCTGAATATTAACCTCCCAAGAGCAATATTGTTAAATTGGACACAAGTTTAAACAAAAAGTGAAATTTTAAGTGTAGAAGATATTGTTAATAATATTTTATTTATAACTAGACAGATATTACCCGCTGCCCGCGGGTCTTAATTTGCGTATTTCTGATGTGTTCAGTGATATAGTGCATTAGAAACAATTAAAAAGAAAATAATAATATTGTAAGTAAAGCGAATGCTTGAATTCACGTTAAAAAAATTATGAATGAAGCTAAAAATAGACCTTAATTTACGGGATATTAGGATATTAGTTGCAATCATGTAAAAATGCTTTAGAAAACAAATTTCAATGTTAATTTGATTAAAATATGAAATGAATGGACTATAATTAGTATGTTCATGTGTTACAGCTTTAAACTATCTTTGCGAAGAGAAGTTCTATCATCTTTAGTTTTAGACCTAGATCTAGGAATAGAGAGATTTGTAACCTTTCGGTAATGTCTAATGAAAATATGTTCAACAGGATTTTTATGTCCGCAGATACAAAGAACGAATTTATGTAAAAATCCTTTTGAAACACAAATTCGAAGGTTAATTTTGTTAAATAATTAAATCCTTAGACTATATCTTGTATTTTCATGCGTCAAAGTAAAAATCTATAAGTGCAAAGAGTATTTCTTAAAATTAGATCTAGAATAATCTACATCTAAATCCTTTCGATCTTTTTCTCATGTCAACATTTGTAAACAAAGCCTAGATCCATAAAATAGTATAGCTGTAATAGAGTTGGGCAACTTTATTTTTTTTTTAGGGTTTTAAGTTTGTTTTAGGGCTACAATTCATACATACAGGTCTAAGTTAGTACCCAAGGAACATTTCTGTCAAGTTTTGTCAAGATCGGTGAAACGGTTTTGATTTCTATACGGGGACATACATACATACATACATACATACGCCTTTGTTTTCCTTTTATATATTAGATTTCTAGAAACATTATTTCTTTTATACTGAGATTCTCCATGATCACAACTAAGGCAATAAAATAAAATCATAGAATGAGCAACTAACCATCTATCCAGATGAAATGTCTCTACTTCCTCAGGTTTGGGTGGGAAAATTGTGTGTTTGAACTGTGTCTGCATTGGTGCTGGAATCTCAGCTGCTGATTCAATCCATTCACCTGCTCTTGTCATTACCTAAGAATTATACATGAGTGGAATAATTTCACAGCAGTTATGACTCCATCTGCCAATTTTTCATTCATTTTGTATAACTTAGGGAAAATGTTTTATTCACTACTACACACAGCTTTAACTCAAAATAATTTTAACACTTTAAAAAGACATTTATGCTAATTATTTAAATCAATAACAAAGAATAATAAAGAACAATAACAATATAATAAAACAAAATGCTTTAAACTGTGTTAAAGAAGATAAGGTAAAAAAAAGATTTACATAAAGCTGCATTCTTGAAGCAAACTTATATAATGAAATAAGTAAGTGTATTGGATTACGAAGTTTTACCACAAATAAAAACATAAATGAAGCAGTAAGTGACCAGAGATGATGCATTAGCTGCTTTACTTCATAGAAGTATAATTTATACCTTCCATGTTGAAACACCTTTGGTAAATTTTAAGCCTGGAAGCATGTCTTGAACATCAACCAACTCCATAGCCCCTTCAGAGGTTCTCAGCATTTCTGCAATCACAGCCTCATCTTCTTCTGGGTTCAAAGAACAAGTGGAGTATACAATACGCCCACCCACAGAAAGTAACTGGCATCCTCTACGCAGAATCTTACACTGCAACCTATTAAGACAAGAATTATCAAATTAAAAACACTGCAACCTATTAAGACAAGATTTATCAAATTAAAAACAATGTTCAAATTAAAGAGCTTATATCTACCTACAGATTTGGAAAAGAACCCTAAACAAATAATCAGGATTGGTTAATATTAGTAGAGGCAATGAAAACCTGATTGTTTTATATTAACAGATCTAATTATTATGAATTGTTTTGAAATAAAAAGGTTTTTAAGTTGTTTTTAAAATCTATATCATACCTGCCTACCTAAAATAGTCCAAATGTGTATTCCTGAGGGTCAAAATGTGTATTTTGGGACCTCAATGTGTAACACACACGCGAACGACTTTTTTTTTACCGTATAAACCGAAATGATATTAAAATTATATATATATACACATATATAATATATATATACATATATATATATATACACATATATATTATATATATATATATTAATATAGACCTATGGATAGATAGATAATTTAATTCTCATAATCATGATAATGTGAGAATAACTAGTAAATTTAGAAACTAAAATTTCTAGCCTAACTAAATATAGTAATATTATATATAGTCTAGATCTAGATTAATCTAGAGTGACTATATTTTTGTCTCTCTAGTCTCTACCAACTAGATCTACTATCTACCTAACTGTTAGATTACAGTTAGATATAATCATATCTAGATCTAACTAATACTCCTATTACTACATTAATTTATATTAATAAATTTCTAATAGTAGGCCTATGCCATGCCTATAGACTGAGTATAAGACTTAAAATCTAGAAATAGTAATAGAGATCTAGACCTAGTCATTGCACTGCACTTTTTAATCTTTAACCTAAATCTAAAATAAAATCAATAAGCTAGATCTAGATCAGATCTAGACTCTAAAATTTCATTCTAAGTCTGAGTAGTGAGTGTTACCGTGGATTGACTACAATACGTCAATTATGACTAACGACAACGTAGACCAAGATCTAGATCTAGATCTAGATCTAGAATCTAGAATGTAGACTAGTAGTAGTAGAACTAGATTTTCTAGATAACTAGAGAATTTCAATCTATCTTTAATAATCTTAGACGGTAGCTAGGAATATATCTACTGTATAATAAGTATTATAAGTAGATCTAGATTATTCTAGATCTAGTCTTTTATATATATAGCTAAAATACGATGTTTATAATCAATAGCGCTTCGATATTTTTGATTAAAATTAATACGGGAATTATTTTTTTTTGCATTCGACTTTTTTAAAGCTCCAAATTAATTAATTTCTAATGAAAATAAAGTCACGTTGGTGACTGAATGATACCAAAACAGCCTCTCGCAATCGCTCTTGCGTGGTACCAACTCCCTTCTCCCACCACTCCCGCGTTCTTCATTTGTAGACTAGATTTGATTCCAATCAACGTAGATCTAGATCTGGGCTCAATGTGTCCACCCCACCTTTTCTGTTGTTTTTCCCCCCACAGGACGGCTTAGCGAGTGACCTCTAGGTCAATGTTGCCGCTTAGCGTGACCTCCGTGGCCGCTCGTAAGCTAGTTTAGAGAGGAAAAAAAAAAAGGTACGAAATGCGTAACGCGACGGGTTGAATTCGTATTTGCGTACTCGAGGTCATTTTTGGGCGATTTTGCGTAACGAATACGCATTTTGCGTAACGGTAGGCAGGTATGCTATATGTATATCCAAAATACTGAGAATGCAGAGATTTTTTTGCTGGTCTGCATTTTCTACATCACATTGATTAATTTATTACATTGTTTAGGACAAGAAATTAGCAACAACAAAAAAAATGTCAATGTTGATGATAGAACATGAAACTGCATTACACAACGAGACTTGTCTCAGTTAACAGAATCAACTTGTATATAATCTTTTTTTTTTGGTCAGAAATTACTTGTGACTTTATGAATAAATTTAATTTAAAAATTATGTTTTTTCTTAATACTGTCAGAAACAATTTATGTAAGAATACCTAACAGACAAACTAACAATGGAATTTAATAACACAAGAAATCAACCACAACAAACACTCATCAAGAGCCAGCTGTTGTCAGCTTGAAGACGTGGTCTCTAGCAACCCTTGGTACAAAGCGTTTGGGGCTGGAACAATCCTCAGACCACGCCTGCTAAGAGGCTCAAGGGGTACACAACCTTACCCATGAAGATTAGCACCTTGCAAGGGGTGCCACTTGTTCCAGACATCAAAGTTTTTACGCATGGTGCCATCGCCACTAGAGAAAGAGAAGGAAAGAGGAATATAAAACATCGTCCTACATCAAAGTATTATCTTATTGTGCCATAGTTAATGAACATTTATTGTAAATAAAAAAAAATTTAAGTGAATCACTACAAATATATATATTTTAAAATGTTGTACATACAAAATGATAAACATTTCTTCCAGCATAAACACACAATCTGTAATATTGGTTTTACTGTGGCATTTTACGTCTCGAGAGACGATCTGTTCCCTTTGCAACTACTTGTGTGACTAAAGAGGCCAATCCTTGATACACAGCTGCGATTGCAGGTTGGGCATATGTGATCACCATGCGCCGTTGCATTTTCACCCTTCTTTCTGCTTCTGTTGTGTATGGCATCTGCAATCAAAGACCCCTCCTTTGTGCTCTTTCTCCACGTGGATCTATCCAGTGCCACCTCTTCCCAGTTGCTGGTGTCGATCTTAAAGAGCTTCATGTCCCGTTTGCATACATCTGTATAACGTAAGAGTGGGCGACCAGGGGCTCTTCTGCCTTCTATTAGATCGCCATACAGAATATCCTGTGGAAGTCGACCTACTGGCATTCTACAAACGTGGCCAAGCAAGCCAAGGCGTCTGCTGCTGATAACAGAGTGGATGTCCTGGCAACCTGCTCTTCGTAGCACTTCCTCATTGGTTATCTTATCTTGCCACCTTATTTTAAAGATCTGCCTTAGGCATTGGAGGTGGAAGACATTCAGCTTTTTTTTCCTGCCATGAATAGGTTGACCATGTTTCACTTCCATATAGCAAGGTGTTCATAACACATGTCCAGTAGACTAGGGCTTTAGTACTGTTAGTCAGCAATATGTTGTCCCACACTCTTTTCTGCAACCATGACATGGTGGCCATTGCTTTGGCTATCCTGTTGCTAATGTCTTTATCCAGTAAAGTATTGTTGGATATGATGGAGCCGAGATAGCAAAAGTGATCAACAATTTCTAGTGGCTGGCCATTATTGTTTACTTGAGTGTTTGTGTTCTGGACTAGTATCTTAGTCTTGCTTTGACTAATGTTTAAGCCAAACTTCTGGCAAGCAGCAGATAGTTTGTCAACCAGTGACTGAAGCTGAATATTGGTTTTAATAGTTAAAATATATAGTTGCTTAATTTAACTCTTATAGACTAGTGGTGCCCAGGTGGAAATGACATGCTGTTGCATAAATAGTATGTCCTCCATGGTAGCCTAGTACTGAATACTAATTGGTGAAGGTTCCCCAGTGTACACAGTTCTAGTCCATGAGTCCAGAGTGGCAGTGTCACTGAAAATGACATCGTCAAAATGGACACAAGTAAGACCCTCCGCCAGAAAGAACAGCCTGTTCAATCAGGCCAGTGAGGGGGAGCTCTTGTAGGCCTAGAGTTTCAAGAGCTTATGGCTCAACTTTACCTGACAGTTTCAAATTGTAAAAATATATCCAGAATAATTAGTTTGGCCAAATTATAAAAGCTATGAATATTAGGGGTGTACCGGATAGTCGCTCCGGCTCCGGCCGAATATTCGGCACTTTTTCACTATCCGGCACTATTCGGCTCCGGTCGAATATCACTACCGGATAGTAAACCGGATAGTAAAAACTACAGTGTAGTACCTGTATTTCTTTTAATATTGTTAAGCGCCTCCGCGCGCTAAGTCTTTTCCAGATACGCCTTACGGAGGTAACACTTAAATATCGAAACAACACAGGCGAAAGGCAAACAATATAAGGGCTAAGGGTGTCGACGCTGATAAACGATGTCCAACAAGAAGTTTAAACTTAATCTCCATGTTAATAAAAATATACAAATATTCACAAAGTGGACATGATTAAATAATGTCAGTTAACAATGGCTATGCACCAAATCTTATTTAGTACAAAGACAAGGCGTGTTAATCTAAATAGAAATAAAACTGTACATTGTAAAGATCACATAGCAGCGATGTCTGGCACATTTTAAAAACCTGTTTTGACCTTTGAGTGTTCTAGTAAACATGTAATATTCATTAACTACGTCACGCTGATTGTCTGTCTAGATGTGCGGAGGTAGAGATGAGCAACCCCCCACCTCCTTTTGTTTGTTTAGTCCATAACATTGAGATCACAAATAGGCAGCTGACCACATTAAGCCAGATGTCAACGTGTTGACACTGTCTAGAGGTCTATCTTAAGAGGGAACTAAGTTTGTTTACTTGGAGAAGAATTTTTATTAGGGGGCGGGACTACAAGTCATCACTCTATAAGGTTAATCTGGTTTGGGTTTGTTTATTATGAGATAGGTTGTCAATCAAAGGGTCAAAGGACCACAAGCCACACCTTTTATACCATTGGCCGGGTAATACGATTGTTTACTTTAAGTTAAGTCTCAATTAGGAGGTTGGACTACAAGCCAAACAGACACTGACCAGTGGTATCTTTAAGGGAGGGCTCATGAGACTCAACACCCTTAACGTCTTCTTTGTTTAACCCATGACAAATACTTAAGCCAGAATGGATTAACGCAAATTGTTAGGACATAGCCTATTGACATTGTCTATATGTCAACAGATGAGGAAACTAAGTTTGTTTACTTGGAGAGAAATGTATGGGTGTATGTAGTTTTTTTCCTAGTCTTAAAACTTTTAGAAAGAAAGCTAATTTCATTGCTTAATTCTATTGACTTAATATATAGGGCCTAAAGGAAAACCTTACAGTAAAATTTAACATCACAGAAAATAAATTGATCGCAGAAAATAAATTGATCTAAAGCACCAAAATATGCTGGAATGTTAAGAAACACTTGACCTCTGTAACTAGTGTACGGATAATTTAGCTTAACTATTTGCTTGACTGACCATGCGAATGTGTTATCTTTTTTTTTTACCTGCACACTAAACACTATTGCGTATGCCCAAAGGAAAAAAAAACGCTTGAAGGTCAACACAAGCATCTACACACACAACACAAGGACAACATGTGTAGGTTTACTACGTCCTATCTGACCAGGTTGTTACAATCAATCGAACACAAAATCCATTTATGTTTCTTTTTTGGTAGTTAGGGTGCAGATGAGTTTTCGTCTATATTTGGTTTCCTAATGCTCTTTGGTCTATTTATCAGTAGATCTAAACATCAATAATGTAGGTGTAGTGGATGTTCCTGCTGTTAATAAAATATCTTTTGCCGCAAACGGATTAATAAATATATGACCTACTACGCTTCAGATTCCAACTATTAACTAACAGCTATCAGTATTAAGTTCTTGAAGCCAGAACCAGAAATAGTCTTTGGACTTAAAAATAAAAGTCTGATGACCTATTGTTGGTCGAAATTCTTAAACACATACATTCAACCACCATACAAGCCAGATGAGAGATTTACATTAGTAACTAGTAAAATATATACTAACATATTTTACAGTGACCCTCGAACACACAGCCTATATGGTTGGTGGCTTCGTACATACACACAGACACGCTCATGCTATTCATGATGATGCTACACAGATTAATTTCTGTTTATAAATACTATTAATCTTTAATAAATCAATCAGTAACAGATTTTAAAACAATAAGGTATATAAAAGGAAAAAAATAATACCAACAAATATAGTTTTGTTATATAACAGTTTCGTAAAATGTTCAGCAATAAAAGTTATTTACAAGATACTTAGGTATTCGGCTCCGGCTCCGGCTGAATATCAAATTTTATTATCCGGCCATATCCGGCTCTGGCCGGATATCAAAAAGTACTATCCGGTACACCCCTAATGAATATGTAACGGGAGGTTTCAAGATTCTGCTTTAAACTGTAATAAAAATCATTACAATCCAATGGTTGGCAATTGAAAATCAGTTCTTCAGGATCAAAAATACTTGAGCACATAACCTAGCTAAATAATCAGACAACTTTATGGTTACCTGCATGGTACATCACACAGGATACGGTCAAACAGCTGGTAGTCTGGGTTACTTTCCTGAAAAATTCAAGATAAATCCATTTATTTAAACAATACTAAAAATAAAACTCTAATTTTTAATTTATTTTTAGTTCTGTTTTCAGTTATTAAATGTAATAAAAAACAAAAAGAAGGGTGTAAATGTTTAAATGATTACAGCACTATAACCTCTGTACTGTCTATCATAGATATGAAGCATGCACTATAATGAAACCTTTGCTGTTGTAGCAATAAAGTCAAATATTTTTTTCAATAATCACAAAAAGGTGCGGTGACTGAGCGGTAAAGCGCTTGGCTACTGAACGGAGGGTCCCGGGTTCGAATCCTGGTGAAGATTGGTATTTTTTTATTTCGGGATCCTTGGGTGACTCTGAGTCCACCCAGCTCTAATGGGTACCTAACATTAGTTGGGGAAAAGTAAAGGCTGTTGGTCGTTATGCTGGCCACATGACACCCTCGTTAACCATAGGCCACAGAATTAGATGACCTTTACATCATCTGCCCTATAGCCCACAAAGGGGAACTAATCACAAAAAGGTCTGAATTACTTGAAAACTAATAAGATACTTACATCACTATTGGTCCTAATCTTTGGGAAAAAGGTCCCATCATGGTTGACAATAACACAACAAGGGCTTTGGAGTCTCTTCACCTGATGCACCATCAGGTAACAGCGTTTGTTGTCTGTGTCATTGGCAATAACATAGCCAGTGGGCAGCTCACCTGTTGAGAAGGTTAACATTTGTACATATCTCATACAGAAAGGTTACAGGTACATTTATATATTCATCCAGTAAAAATGTTTGACAACACAAGAAATGTATTCAAAATTCATCCCACCATTTATTGACGCTTAGATTTTTTTTTCTCTAATTATCAAGTATGTCTAGTTGAACTATCGGATGGAAGGAGAATACAAGTAAACTATGATCAGCTATTTAGGATGCAACTGAATGATGTACATACACTAGGAGCTATAACAACTAGTAGAGTAAGACTAAAAGCTTGACTCTTTTTTTTTTAAAATAAACACTGGATGTGTTTTGCATTTAAAAAAAAAATTAAAATTTTTAGAACGAACAGGCTCAGTGTGTAAGCCCCCACCAGAAAAAAATGAATATTTTTGAAGCTTGTTTATGTTCCAGAGGTATTGAAAGTATAAGAATATATATATATATATATATTGTAAACTAGACATAACTATCTATTTTTATTTAAACTTGGGTTATTTATTTATAAGTATAAGTTTATAATATATATTTTTTTATTCTGAGTTACACTTTCTAATTTGGGGTTTAAAAGAGGATTTTTCAAAGTGGAAATAGGAGCTATTGGGTTAAAGAAGAAACTGTTACCTATAAATAATGACGAGATACCAGTACCACTTAATACATTAACATTTTACCCAATATGTGCAAAGTCCTTGACAAGATACCAGTATCCCACGATTTAATAGTAAGATACAAGTATTCATAGATACAACAAGATGCCAGTATCCATTGAATAAATATCCAATTTCAAGATACCATTAGTTATAAAATGACTTCAAAACAAAGTACCTGCTGGAGCAGTGCTATGTAAATATTCTATCAACTGAGCAGTTTTAGAGCCTGGAGCAGCACACATATCTAACACCTGGTGATAGGATTGAGTTGTTAGAAAAAACAATGAAAGTTAAAAAACAAAAAAAAGCCACTAAAAAATATAGAGAATAGATTATCAGCATTATTTTATTGTAAAAAAAAAATAAATTCTGCCCAATAATTAGTGGGCTTAAGTATTTTGATTTTATTTGATAGTTTTTATAGCACTATACTCACAAACATTAAAAAATTAAGCCTATTATTAAAATAGTTGTGTATATTAAAAAGTCAAGTCAAACCTTGTGGTGCGATTGAACATCCAACACCAAAGGAGGGATCATGCTGACAGCTTCCTGCCGACTAATAGAACCCTGAAATATCAGTAATACAAAATAAAATAATAATAATAATATAAAAATTTATTATTAAGACATTTTTTAGAAGGTAACCACACATTTGGTGTTGATTTACTACCATAAAAAACAGTGTACAACTTATCTTTCTATTAGTTGTGAACTACGAGTCAAAACATTTTTGCATTTGAAAAAGAATCAACTATGGTACTCACACATTCAGTTTCTGTGACTAAGAAGTCATGTAGCTTAGAGCACTGCTCACTGCTTCGAACCACTTTACGGGACAAATCCAACTGCCATCCCAGCTCATTTGGGTACCTAGAATCAAAATTAATTAACGTACATAGGTACTATCATTGTTTTGAAGGCTTATATGTATACTTTTTTGGATGATAAGATTTCAAGCTCGTATATCATACCATAAATGAGTAAATTATTTAGAACACCTGGTTAAATATTATAAGATTATTATCTTTAAAAATATTTTTTTTTAAATTCTTTACAAAAAAAAAATATTAAAAAATACAAAAAACTACGACACATACATTTGCAGATGAAAAACTAAAACATTACAAGAGATTGATGGGTGCAAATTCTGTTACAACTACGGTGAGCAAAATACAAGTGAAAATAAAAACATAAACTGAGGTCAATGTACATTTTTCAGTGGCAATAGATAAGAAGTAACTGAGAGATAATCAGTGGGAACTAAGTGTGTTGTTACTACAAAGAGGCTCATTTTAGGAAAGAGGTGAATAAGTAATTAATAAGAAATCCTTACATGAGAAAAATGATACTATGGATTTACAATATGCAAAAGACAAATGTTGACTTTGAAGAGAAAGCTACCAATCCTATACAATGGACAGTGTCTAACAGAGTAACAAACTAATTATTCCAGTAATCTATTTTTGACTAAAAACAAAATGCATGTTGAAAATAATTAATTCATTAGGAAGCGGAAGTGGGAAGCGTGGTCGAGAGGCCAAGTGCGGCTTGATCTTGGCTTGCTTGGCTACCTAGAAGGGGGCCCGAGGTTCGACACCAGACTCGGGCAGAGTTGTGTTTACTGAGCACCCAAAGGCAGCACGGGAAACCAACTTCTAGATACCCCCTCCCCCCCACTGGTCCACAAATGAGATTGGACCAAAGCGCTCTGAGCATGCTATAAGCATGAAAGTAGCGCTATATAAAAGCTATAATAATAAAAAAAAAAAGTATGGTTTTAAAAACATTAAAAAATTAGAAACTAGTTACCATGGCAACTGTTTAGGTGGAGGTAGAGCTTCACCGTCTACTTTCACATCAAGGAGATTGCTGAAGAACTTCCCTTTGATATTTTTCAGTAACTCTTCTGATTGACTAAAAATATAATAATAATAAGATTTTTACTATCAAATAATAAAGAATCAAAATATGTGTGTCAAGTGGTGTACCCATTGTAATAAGTAATATTTTATGGCATCTTCTTTCATCAGCTCACCTGCCACACAACAGCTCAATGAAGAAGCTATGCCATTGTTGTGCAAACAATTTCAGTTAACTTTATTAATAAACTACAACATTTAGATTGTAGGTCCACATGTTCTTATCACACTACTCTTTCAATTGTCAACAATAAGACACTATAACAAACATACTATCAACAATACTCTATTAGTCCGGACAGTCTGTCATTAATGGCCCTTCCCACAGATCACTTAGAGTCAGACAATATACATACATCTGTACGTCTGTTACATGCATCAAGAGAAGTGTAAACAGAAAGTTTATACATTAGCTTCCTGGGCATGCTACCCTGCCTCAAAGTGGTGCCCGGGTGGAAACGATCTTAGGAGGAAACGATTAGGCTAAAGGGTAGCCAAAAGGGGTGCGAGAGCATCCTCATTGCACTGTGCGGAGTTGTAAAAAAGCTCAGACAACCTTGTCACAATCCAGGCGCTGTTCCTCAAGCGGCCGTTACATAAATGGCATGTCCTGCACAGTTAGCCTGGTATAGAAAAGGAAAATGGCGGGGGTCTTAGTATACGTGGCCTCTCGCCGCGAGTCTGACCCACCCGCCAGACAAAACATTGTACACTGTTTTCATTCAGGCAGGTGAGAAGGAGCTCTTGTTAACTTTTGCTGGCCTGAGAGTTCCAAGAGTTCTCAAATCAAGTGTTTCTACACAAGAATATTTAACATGTAAATGGAGTTAATTAGAAAAGTTTTTATTACAATTTTGCAACTAGCACATTTTGTTCAAAAACCTAATATATATATATATATATATATATATACACACACACACATTGTAATAAAAATGTGATCATATATACACTTCAATAGATTTATAAACTGAAAAGACTGATTCTTAAACCCTTGAACAAGCAAATTTCTTATATATATATAATGTGTATTCAAACTTTTTATGGTTTTTACTAGTTGAAAGAAAATATTTTTTTCTTAAGAGGAACTCAGTTATTTTCTTTACCCAAAAACCGTGCATACATTGGATGTTGGGTAACTAACTTAGTACAACATGTATTCGCCACTTTGTAGCTTTGTTGCATATCTGATAGTCTTATGTACTAATGGAGCTGCGGTGACTGAGTGTTGCAAAGCGCTTGGCTTCCAAACTGGGGGTGCCAGTTTCGAATCCTTGGATTTTAAATTTTGGGACCTTTAGGGCGCTTTTGAGTCCACCCAGCTCTAATGGGTACTAGACAGTACTAGACATTAGTTGGGGAAAAGTAAAGGCGATTGGTCATCATGCTGGCCACATAACACCCATGTTAACTGTGAGCCACAGAAACAAATAACCTTTCATCATTTTCCTTGTAGATTTCAAGGTCTGAAAGGAAAACTACTACTCACCAACAAATTCCATTGTAACAATGTGTTAAAACTACAGAATTATTATTTACAAATGTTAAATTTGTAATGTTAGTCACTTGAATTCCAACATTTTAACAAGAGTTCATTTAATAACAAATGATTCTAAGACCTTTAAAACCAAATCTGCCAAACAAATATATTTATTTTAGCAGGTAAATATATTTAATAGCCAAAGAAACAACAACTTTCAATTGAATCACAAATCATGCTTTACCTTTTATAGCCTGTGATTCTAAAAGTGACTGGTAATGTTGTCTTCAAAGTTTCATAAAAATTATTCCACTCATCTTCTGGAACAAAACCTTGACCCTGCAGGAAAATAGATAAAATAAGATCATTAACAAAAGACTTCTGGTATTTGGATAGTTTGGCAAAGAAATTGCTATTAAATTGTAGGTCTCAAATTGAGATCCTGTTAAAGGCTCAGATTTTCAATTCAGAATAACCACCCAGCTGAAAAAAAGTTAGAGAAAGGTGTTTTTACTAGCTCGATATGACGTGCAGCATTTAATTTGTGTGTATGACATATCTAAGTATCAAGCGCCATGTTTCCTAACATAGCTAATATAGACAAATGTGAAGATTGTTTAGCCAATTTGTTAATAAATTTCGTTCTTCAATAGAAATAAATTTGGTCATTTTATTACTTTTTTAGGGCCTTCTTGTTGTGGGAGAGACATTTAACATACACTACAGTCTCTGCCATGATCTAAGATACATTCATGGTCAAACAGTCTTGATTCGGGACATGTATGTATTAACAGTTTTGATTTCTATTCGGGACATGCATACATACATACATACTTTCATTTATATATGAAAATAATAAGTTCTGTACCTGCTTAAGGAAGAAGAGTGTACACAAAAATAAAAATTTTTAACTGTAGATCTAGTAAACACATGACACCCCCGTAAGCCACAAAAAATAAGAAGTGTACTAAATTAATAGGCTATATCCCTAAAGATCTATAGTGTATATAGACTAGAAAGATTTCTAGCTGGAAAATTTTACTATTAATATTTTGAAATTCATTTTTGCTGCTTACCTTGTAAAACTTGGCAAATAGCTCATTGTCTCTCTTGCCTAAATCATAAGCTTCTCCAACTTTACTACCTCGATTGAATTTCTGAAAAGAAAAAAAAATGTATAATCATTTTTAAAGATTTAGATCAGTGTTTCCCAAAGTGGTCCATATGGACCCCCAGGCAGGGCCAGTCCTAGAGATTGCGGGGCCCTATTCAAAACGGATAGTGCTGGGCCTATTCTGGGTTGTGACAAGGATAAAATGTGAAAATTAAGATTTTGTATTAGAAAATAAATTCCTCTTTGCATTTTATTCATGCTTTACTAAGTACAAACCACTGTCAAATTGACTTTATGAGCCATCTACAGTAGATAGTAGTTTCTCAACAAAAAAAGGTAAACATTCAGATCTGTCATTTACTATCGACTAGCAAAATATTGCTTTTTTTTTTAAAGATATAGTCTAGATTTAGAACTATATTTATATGCCAGTGACTATTAAAGTAAAGTAAGACTTTGAACTTCTTGTTTTGTTTAAAATTCGCCTTATTATTACATTTTTATGAAAGCTGACAATGCCGTTTTTTTTTATTGCTAGTAGGATAGGCTTTTTTCCATATTGAATGACACCCAGCAATGACATTTTTGTCTTTTTTTTTAGAAGATTTGCATCAGTTTTTAGAAGATTTTTAATACCGGTAATTTCAAGAGATTTTCATGACTTTAATAATTTATATAATTAAATGGTTTATTTCAATAATTTACCCCTAGAATTTGCACGGGGCCCACTGCAGCCGCATAGGTTGTAGTGGTCTAAGACTGGCCATGCCCCCAGGGGTCCACGGAAGTAAATAAAAAGAATTGGGGGTCCATGACATGCAAATGGGGGTCCACGAGAGTGGATCTCATTTAAGAAGGAATTAAGTTTAATATAAATCTCACATTAATGGAATCACCTATTATATCATACAAATATACATTGTTTATAGCCTACTTTATTATAGCTAGACCATTAAATTTTTATTGTATTAATGGAATGAAAAACATATTTTAAATTTTAATACCTAACAGCTTAATTTGGTCTAGAGATTTAATTAATATTCAACATAGCTGAATCTAAATATAAAACAGATGGTGGTGTTAATTTCTAAAAATTTTTCGCCTTTTCTCGTCGAACTTATATTGCCTATGTGTCTTATAAGTTATATTTAACAACATTTTATGTAACGACACCATGAAACCACCTAGAAGCTGAAGGATAGTTGGAGACAAAGCCACCCAGATAAGATTTGAAAAACTATTGAACACTCCATGATAAGGTTGAGAAAAGATCTACAATTGACAAAATATTTGCTTTCAAATTTTAAGGAACTTATAATGGTTTGCTGTGTCATGAAATATCTTGCGGAATTATGAAAACGACAATTGGCGAAAAAAAATGAATGATGAATGATTTTAAATGGACCACCTTTAAGTTTAAGTTTAACTTTTTGGGAATCACTGTTCTAGTTCTACTAAGTTCTAGGTCTATAAAACTGATAGATCTATAATCTATAATATAACAATATAACTATAATATAACATTATAAATAAAGTATAATAAATTAAATAAACTAATAATATAAAAAATATAATTAACTTATTAAGTACACTAAAAAAATAACAGTAAACTCAGTAAAGACACTAAAGACTAAAGACAAAGTCTAAAGTACTAAACTAAACTAAAGACAGTAGATTTAATAAGTAAAGTTGAGTAAAAAAGTCAAGTAAAAGTTAAACTTAAATTTTAAATTTATAGTTCCAGATTCAGATTTCTGAGATTACCTTTTCTCTTTTATAGTAATGTTTGTCTTTTCCACCTTTTCTTTTGCCCATTGTATTTGTAAAGCCTCAATGAAGTTAAGTGCTGTGTTAGTGTGTACGTAGATGTAGACCTAGATTATGTCTTTCACTAGATTTATGACTATAGTCACTATAGATCTAGATAGTAAACTAGACGAATCTAACGTGGCCTGTGTTCTAATCGAAAGTAGAATAAAATGCTAGCTCTGGGACTTCCTCATTTAATAGAAAAATACCTAGACCCTATTTGAAACTATACCCAGATTTCATGAATTATACATCATTACTTCATAATGGTGACCTGTCTGATCACTTAAATTCTGTACTTGCCACTTCTCTTTTTTTTTTTGCGTAATGCTGGGTCAAATGAGGCAGCGATTGCATTAGGCATCTACGTCAGGTTTCGCTCAGACGGAAATGTGTTCAATCTTCGAGGTCTATGTTGTCCTATACAAAAACAAGGCAACTGTCATAACGGAGCTTCTCTATGCCAATATGATTCATTGATTGTGCCCTTACCAGTGCACATGCAGCTATTATTATTATTATATTATTGTTATTAATTATTATTATTATTATTATGTTAGAAAAGAACGAGTATTCATTCTCAGGCGCAGCCAGGGTCGAGTTTCGTTAAAGGGAGACAAAATTCATCGTATTCCCTTTATAAGTTTCCACTGAGGAATTTTCTGGTCATGTGGCAGGTCTGCGGCAGTACCGCCCTCTGACAGGGAATAATAATAATAATAATTTTTTATTATTATTAGATTGGCCTCCTTCAGTCGTAGAACACAACGACTATGGTTCATCTCGCACATTTCCTCGTGTGGCTGTGGAGCCCTATACTATTTTGGAGAGACACACCCGCCCACAAATATCGCTTCGGTGGTAGAGGAGCTGGCCATTTTTCGCATTGTCCGTTTTTCTTCCAGAGCTGAGGCCCATGTTCTTTCGCTGTCCATAGCTCTCTCCATCTGGTGCAGTCTAGATCGAGCTATGCTAGATCAGTATTGATGTTCACTGATTTGAGGTCTCGTTTTATTACATCCATGTAACGGAGGTGGGGGCGACCAGTTTTTCTTGAGCCATTGCAGTCGCAAGTTGTGTCCGTAGAGGATGACTTTCGGGATGCGTTTGTCCACAATCCGGCGAACATGTCCACGCCAGCGTAGGCTGCGTTGTCTGTGGGCTAAAAAGATGCTGGGAATACCTGTTCGTGCAATATTAAGGATCTCAGTATTGCACTCCTACGGAGACATCGCAGTTGGAATGAATTTAGTTTTCTCTCTTGCTTTGCGTAAGTGGCCCATGATTCACTGCCATACAGAAGTGTACTCAAAACGCATGCCTAGTAGACTTCCCATTTGGTCACTGTGGTAAGCTTCTGGTTTTCCCAAATTATAGACCTATAGTCTAGCGAAGGTCGAGGCAGCTTTCCCTATGCGTTTTTTTTTTCTCCTCTTCTAGAGACAGGTAATCTTGTGTCACATAAACAAATTATGTATTTGTTAGTTTGCACAAGTCAAAGGTCAATCCTCTTTGCTGATGAAGTTATTTATAGTTATTCCAAGAAAAGCTTGGCTCGATCTGGAAGATTTGATTCTATTGGTTGTTTTAAAAGAAGTCACCTGACTTCCGCCTAGAGCTTGGAATCTGAGCGCGAATTAATCAGTGAGAGAAGTAAATTCTTAGGAGCAAGTCATGCCTTTTTAGAGCTCTGTTAAATAAGCCTTTGTGATTTTATTTCATATTATTTGATCTACATTGTACATAAGTTGTACTTACGTTTTGTTCAAATAAAGTTCCTAAATATTGTTTTCTACAAGAAAGTCTTTTTAATTGTGAATTCTAGATCTACATTTATTCAACTAATTCATTTACAAGACTTGAATCAAATCGCTTGTCATCAACCACGTGTTCCAGTTAGATTCCCCGGCAATCACAAGTATACTCTCCTATCGGACAGCAACTTTATTATTACATCTCAAGTTAAAGTTGGTGAAGTCTTTATTCATCATCGACAGAAGAGATATTATTATATATGGCACCTTGACGATAGGAAAGGTCTTGTGACATCTTGAATTGTGATTCCCAGATAGCAGAATTCATGTACGACATCCAGCTTGTTATCGTCTATGAGGATGGGGGGTGGTGCTGTAGCAGGTGGTCCCATAAAATTTGTTTTCTTCGTGCTAAGTAGGCCTAATTATAATTATTATATTTAGTAAACATTATTGCACCTAGAGGAAAAAGACAGATTCTATCAAGCACTGGAGGACGTAATTAAAAATATCCCGAAGTCAGAGCACCTCTACATAAACGGAGACTTTAATGCCCGTGTTGGTGATGAAAACGATGCGTGGCCAAAATGCTTGTGACCTCATGGAGTTGGCAAAATCAACGACAATGGCCAAAGGCTACTCGAATTCTGTTGCTCTCATGAACTATGTGTGACAAATACATACTTCCCTGGCAAGGAATGTCACAAAGTCTCGTGGCAGCACCCACGATCAAAAAGGTGGCACCAGCTCGACCTCTGGATCACTCGAAGGGCGGATCTGAAAAGCGTTATCCACACCCGCTCATACCATAGTGCGGACTGCAACTCAGACCATTCACTTGTGCTAAGCAAGATCAAACTAGCTCTCAAGAAGGCTTATACCTCCAACCAACCTGGAACTAGGCGAATTAACGTCAACCATGTAGGAGACCCGGAGAAGTCTGCACTCTTTGGCGAGCTCCTGAACAGTTCAATCCCTTCGTTTTGTGACGAAGAAGACATCTCCTCTAGATGAGAGAAATTAAGAGATGTGATCTATAGCTCAGCAATTACCGCATTTGGACCTCAAAAGCAAAAAAATGTAGACTGATTTGAGGCGAATATAGCTCAGATGGAACCTTGCATCGAGAAAAAGCGATCTGCACACCTCGCTCACAAAACAATGCCTAGTCCAAAATCTTTGCAAGCCTTCAAAGCTGCTAATAAAGAGGCAAAACAAATGGCTAGACAATGTGCTAACAACTTCTGGAGGGATACCTGCAACAGAATTCAAGAAAGTCTCTACTTAGGAAATAGTAAGGCTCTATTTGACGGCATTAAAGCGGCCCTGGGCCCAACAGTGTCTAAGCCTGCTCCCCTCCTATCAAAATCTGGAGAAAAAATTACAGATCAAACCAAGCAGCTAGAACGATGGACAGAGCACTACCTCGATGTCTATGCCACACTGAATACAGTGGACGATGTCGCCCTGGCGTCCCTACCAGATCTCCCAGTATTGGAATGCCTAGATACCATTCCTAGCCTTGATGATCTAAAAAAAGCAATAAACTGCATGAAAAATAGAAAATCCCCAGGGAGCGATGGCATCCCAGTGGAAGTAGTTAAGGTCAACGAATCAGTCCTGCTACCTGAACTCTATAATCTCCTATGCCGCTGCTGGGAAGCAGGTCATGTCCCACAGGATATGCGTGACGCAAATATAGTCACAATATACAAGAACAAAGGGGATCGGAGTGACTGCAACAATTATAGGGGTATCTCTCTCCTCAGCATAGTTGGCAAAATCTTTGCTAGAGTGGCACTATCCAAGCTGCAAGTGATAGCTTCTAGAGTCTACCCAGAATCTCAGTGCGGATTCAGGAGTGGCAGATCCACCGTAGACATGATATCCTCTCTTCGACTACTGCAGGAAAAATTCAGAGAGAGAGACAGACCCCTTTACATCGTTTTTGTTGATCTGACTAAAGCCTTTGACATGGTCAGCAGAAGTGGCCTTTTCAAGCTCCTGAGGAAAATAGGCTGCCCTCCCAAACTACTGAAGTTCATTGAATGTTTTCACGAGGAAACGAAATGTACAGTGAAATATAATGGAGTCCAATCAGCACCTTTTGAGGTTAGCAGTGGTGTCAAGCAGGGATGTGTGCTTGCACCTACTCTGTTTGGCATTTTCTTCTCTTGCTTACTGCACTATGCTTTCAACGACAGCAACGAAGGTGTATATCTCCACACAAGATCCTCTGGAAAACTTTTCAATATATCAAGGCTTCGGGCAAAAACCAAGGTTAGGAGGATACTTGTTAGGGAACTCTTGTATGCTGATGATGCAGCTATTGTAGCTGACTCTGATATTCAGCTCCAGACCCTGGTTGACAAACTATCTGCTGCTTGCCAGAAGTTCGGCTTAAATATTAGTCAAAGCAAGACCAAGATACTGGTCCAAAACACTAATGCTGCACCTCAAGTAAACATTAATTGGTCAACCACTTGAAATTGTTGATCATTTTTGCTATCTTGACTCCATCATATCCAACGATGCTCTACTGGATAAAGACATCAACAATAGGATAGCCAAAGCAATGGGCACCAAGTCAAGGTTGCAGAAAAGAGTGTGGGACAACATATTGCTGACTAACAATACTAAAGCCTTAGTCTACCGGACCTGCGTGATGAGCACTTTGCTATATGGAAGCGAAACATGGTCAACATACTCATGGCAGGAAAAAAAGCTGAATGTCTTCCACCTCCGATGCCTAAGGCGGATCTTTAAAATAAGGTGGCAAGATAAAATAACAAATGAGGAAGTGCTACAAAGAGCAGGGTGCCAGGACATCCGCTCTATTATCAGCAGCAGACGCCTTGGCTGGCTTGGCCACGTTTGCAGAATGCCAGTAGGTAGACTACCACAAGATATACTGTACGGCGATCTTATTGAAGGCAGGAGAGCCGCTGGTCGCCCACTTTTACGGTATACAGATGTGTGCGAACGTGACATGAAGCTATTTGAAATCGACACTAGCAGCTGGGAAAAAGTAGCACTGGATAGATCCACATGGAAAGAGAGCATAAGAAAAGGGTCTCGGATTGCAGATGCCATCAGTAGCGGTCTTAGGGGGTGGCAACTGGGGCAACCGCCCCAGGCCCCGCGCCTGAGGGGGGCCCCGCGCTGGGAGATTTTATTGTCACCAACTTCGAAAACTAAATGAGTGGTGATAAACAAGGACTTGTTACTCAATATTTTCCCAGTATACCAAATATACCAATTGCTATTTAAGATTACATTTTTTATTTCGAAATACCGTTTTGTTTCGGTAAATACAGCCGAGTTTAGAGGCTATCATCGTTTAACTTTCACAATAAAAACACATAAGTAGAAGCAACCATTCCTAATCGTTTCGACGTCTAATCGGATTTTATTTGGAAAATGCGTAGTGATAAAGTTTGAACTACTATTTGCATTATGAAAAATTGTAAATGAAAAATACATTTGTAGTAACAATAATGGAACTTTTGACCAATTGATTATTTAATGAAAATAATCAGTGCTTTTTTTACCGTCACGTCGTACGGCGTACTTCACTTTTTTTCAATGTGGGGAAAAAATATTAATTTTCTTGAATTTTAGCGTTTATTATTAATTTATTAATAGTTAAAAAATTAGGCAATCTATTAATTTTTTTAAATAAAAAAGCACTGAAAATAACTAAACAATTGTACGGTGTTTTCTCGACTGTCGCTGGTGATACGTTCTAAGACCGTACGCAAAGGTCAGCTTTTCGCAGTAAGCTGTTTAATTTCATAAACGTATAATATTTTTCGGATATAAACAGTATCACCAGTTGGTGTGCTTATAGCCTACAGTTATTTCGGCAAATCAGCTTCCAGCATGACATATTAAGTTTTCTTTTTCCAATTGGCTACTGTGTGAACGTGTTTAAAAAAAAACAAAAAAAAAAAAAACGCGGGAGTATTTTTAGCGGTCCCAGAAAGGGGAAAAAACGCTATTAGTTTTGTGTGGAATGTCTGCCCGTCCATCCGTTGCGTTTAGATCTCGTAAACTAGAAAAGTTAGTGAAAATCCGACATCATAATATTTAAGACCATTTAAAGTTCTGATGCAACGGCTACTTTTTTTTTTCTAAAACTGAAAAATCTAATTTTTAAATCACTTATGCAAGCAGTTTCTTTCAGAAAAATACATCACTTTTAAAACTATTTATTATCCATGTTAACTAACACCGAAAGCTTCGTAGAATAAGAGATAACGAATTATCCTTTTTAAACAGGTTTATATGAAAACGTTTTTTTTTTTCATTTTTTTTTTAGACATTAGTATTGCTAAGTTAAGTAAGTTTTGTTATACTAACTACTACATTTACACAGAGAAAAAATCTATTTAGTATGCATATAAGTTGGGCATAATTTAAAACAACAATTAATGAGTAGTTTTTCATATCACGTGTCATAATGTGGTAAAGTAATTAATAAACTTCACTGGGGCACTACACAAGATCTGTCAACCTTCTTTCTCCATTCTACTCTGTCATTTATTTGTCATTGATAGAATTTCATTCTGATGTTCTTTCTAAAAATATTGAAACCTCCTTTTTTACCTGCCTGGGTGGACCACTTCAGGGGCAGATTTTGAGTTTGTGTTTCCACACAAACTGTCCTTGTAACCTTGTTTTTATAAATTATTTTAAAAAAAAACGTGATACAACCCTTCCGCAAAAGTCGGGTCTTCGAAAGTGAATGGACCACTGTAACTCCTATAGAACACTTTATTCTTAAAGAACATCCTATTGGCTTCAATTAGCAGAGTGAGAGGTGCGACATACTATTAGAAGTGGCGAGTGTTTTTTTATTTGCATCTGTTGATGCAGAACAATTAAAATACAGTATATAATGTACTTATGCGACCATAAGTAAACCAGCAGTACCCTACGTAATGTTCTATATTTTGTTACAAAAATAAGGGCCACAGCTTTGAGGCGAACATACTGTATTGTTATTGTTGCTGCATTAGAGAAGGATTAGCCCGTTAGCGAGATGTGGTAC
>JADKLZ010000167.1:23887479-23902344 GCA_021533235.1 Biomphalaria straminea
TTGGCCACGAATTACATAATTTCTATGTCAAAGGTCAGAGATCTCTATAGCCTATAGTTGTCCAGAGCAGTGATGTCCAACTTAATTCGACCCGCGGACAATATTAATACTTGTCTCGCGGGCCACATCACCGAAAAGTTACACAAATGAAATTGTGCTGAAACTTTATTGGTAGAAATATGTGGATTTGATACTTAATTAATAAGTTATTTGACAATTATATATTTTTTTTACGTGTCAGACAATAACTTTATTTCTCTATTTAAAATATGTCATGATATGATCATCTAGCTTGTGCATGTAGATCTAGCTTTACCATCGACTCATTTTCTTGTCTCTTTTTAGTAGATTTCCATGGATCCTCCAATCTCTAGGCTTCGCGAATTAAAGCCAATTTAATAAAGAATACCGTAATGCCTTTTATATGTTGTTGTTTTATTAAACAGCCACTTTTTCTTTACAAAATAAATAATAACATGTTGGCTTATTATCATGTTCCACAAAGATATGTTCCCATTTCATAAACCCACAAATGTTAAAGACAAAGATTATGATACCAATCTATCAGAGAAAAAGTGAGGGCCGAAACGTAGGTAAAGAAACATTTTCAACCTCTATGTTTTGTTTGAAAAGGGGATTTCTACACTTTGTGCCAATGTTTCGGCGTGCCGGATGAAATCACGTCGCGGTCTGAATCGATATGGGGTCACGGAGGCCACGATCTTTCCCGCAGGTCGTATTTTGACTAATTTTGAGTATCACTGATCTAAAGCACAGACCTATATAAAATTGTGACGAATTGACATCAAAGTTTTCATTGGCCTTAAAAAAACATAAGAGCCAATCAAAATTCATTTTACATAGCTATATGGCGCCCATGGTAACAAGATAATAAGAAGACTGAATTAATGGTGGCATTTGTTATTTGTTGTAACATTAAGCCACAAATGTCACTGTTTTTATAGTGAAAATCAGACTGGTAAATGAAGCATTTGTTTTTAAAATACATTTTAAAGCGATTATAGTTAATAAATTCGACTGTATTTTTTTTAAAAATATGCCTTAGCTCTGTAACCAGTATTAGAATTAGATTCTTATCATTCTAGACTAATCTAGACTAGTATAAATATTAATAACTAAATAAGACTATTTTAGTATTTAGATCTAGTATTTTATTATTATAATATAAATATAATACTAAATTAATACATAAATGATAAGTAATATTATTAAAAGTATTAGATTTTGATTATTTTTAGTACTTGAGTACTAGTTTAAAGTTAAAGTTAGTATTACATTTTATGTCAGTCATTTATGATTTTTTACTTAGAATTATATTCTAACTTAGAATACTTAGATCTCTTCTTTTTTATCTTATTATTCTATAGTGACTATAGTATACATTGGATAGTAATCTATAATATAGATCTACTATAGTAATAATATTAATATACTCTATAGTTGTCAGGGCGGGTTTTCACAGGCTCATACAGGGGATGACTTGCGGGTCCGGGTTTTCCCCTCTCCCTGAACAGAATAAGCTTAACAAAGTAAACGGCATATAAAACCAAATGTACAACTAAATGCCGACTATAAGTCATTCAAATGAACAACAATTTGTGAAATGTGAACATTGCCAACTTATATCAGCTGAACAACAATGATATAAAGTCAACAGTTTAATGAGTGATAAAATAACATGATATGAGATGCAATACATACAATCAATGAATGTGGGTTAACAGCTAGTATTCATAGCACACAAGTTTAAATATGACATATTATGTGATTAATTAAAGTTCACATAGCGCACCTCAGTGACATAGCTCAATATATCACACGGTGTCATAGATGCACGGGCCCTACAATCTTATAAACAACACACTCTCTGAGTCAGATATGACCATGACAGAGTCCCAAAGCCTGCGTCCCTAATGAAATTACATTATGGTGTAATGAAAAGAATACCAATCCCAATGCACATAAACAAGCTGGGCATGACAATAGTGACTAGTCAAGTCACTCTAGTCTGTCTATACTCTAGTCCTAGTTACTCTAGAACTCAGATCTAGATCTAGATTTATTTATATAATAATTTAAATAATTATATAGATCTAGATTATTCTAGATCTACTCACTTTTCAATAGTCTAAATTGGCTGGGTTAGAGAACTATATATAGTCTATTAGTACCAGATCTAGATAGTAGATCTGTCTGTGGCATTTTACGTCTCGAGAGACGATCTTTTCCCCTTGCAAGCTCTTGTGTGACTAAAGAGGCCGATCCTTGATACACAGCTGCGATTGCAGGTTGGGCATATGTAGTCACCAGGTGCCGTTGCATTTTCACCCTTCTTTCTGCTTCTGTTGTGTATGGCATCAGCAATCCGAGACCCCTCCTTTATGCTCTCTCTCCATATGGATCTATCTAGTGCCACCTCTTCCCAGTTGCTGGTGTCGATCTTAAAGAGCTTCATGTCCCATTTGCATACATCTGTATAACATAAGAGTGGGCGACCAGGGGCTCTTCTACCTTCTATTAGATCGCCATACAGATTATCCTGTGGGAGTCGACCAACTGGCATTCTACGAACCTGGCCAAGCCAGCCAAGGCGTCTACTGCTGATAACAGAGCGAATGTCCTGGCAACCTGCTCTTTGTAGCACTTCCTCATTGGTTATCTTATCTTGCCACCTTATTTTAAAGATCCGCCTTAGGCAATGGAGGTGGAAGACATTCAGCTTTTTTTCCTGCCATGAGTAGGTTGACCATGTTTCGCTTCCATAGATCTACTATCTATAGAAGTCTATAAGTACTAGTAGTGTCAGTTCTAGATCTACTCTAGTCTAGTAGACCTTATTTCTTACATATATTAATATTAGAACTAATATTAGAGAATAGCCTACATTTTGAAATCATTTTCTAACTACTAAACTAGATCCATAATATGACAAAGTCAACAAAGATCAATAATAAAATATTAATTAGTTACCAACCTAGACCTAAAAAAAGATAATAACAATTTATTATCCATATAGGAAATTTGTCTTACATTTTGTACATTATATAAAAAAAAATTATAACTATAGAAAACCAAAATATACATTCCCACCAGACTCACTCATGTGAAAAGTTTATATCAGATAATTGAATTGTATTTAATGATTTTATTGTCAGGGGGACAAAATAATTTTTTTATATATCTTTCTTGCTATCAGTGTCTTGCATCTCTTGCTAGTGATGGTAAAATTACAAAATCTTGACCCAAAGGGGGATATTTTATTTCTAGAATCTTTCTAGCTCTTTTATAAATGTTTTTCTCAAACAGCTGCCTAAATTGGATTTATTTTTTGCCAATGACTAATTATAATTACTGTAAATTGTACTTGCAAGATGTTTTAATTATTTGCCTTCTTTTTCCCAATCAGGAAAATGCCTTTAGGACCATTTGGTGAGGTTTTGGGCACCACTGGGACCCTTGATGCCCTTGGTCCAGTTGCCCAAAACTATAAAACAAAAGTTGTTGCCCCACGTAATCCAAAGCTTATCAAAGAGGAAAAAGCTCCTCTATATAAGGTTGTACTATTATTTTATTACAATTTTTAATGCGATCTATAATTCAATAATTATTCTTTTTACTATTACACATTTTAAGTTTGATAATTTTATACTAATAGTTTTAGTTATAAAAACAGATGTGTCCTTATAAAGTAATGTAAATACAGTACAAATATCTAACATTAGTTGGGGAAAAGTAAAGGCGGTTAATTGGTCGTTGTGCTGGCCACATTACACCATCATTAGCTGTAGGCCACATAAACAGATGACCTTTACATCATCTGCCCTATAGGCCACATGGTTTGGAAGGGGAACTTTTTCAGCCTTGACCTTATATATAAGTATTGCACATTCTTAATGCAATTTGCATTGTTGTTATATGGGTGTTTGATCTGAAATTGAGACATATTTCCCTCTCATCCAGTTATTTGACAAATCAGATTTTCTTCTACTTCTCTTGTGAATATAGTCTAGTCATATAAGATGTAAAGGGTGGCATAGAATTAAAGCTAGGAATTATGTATTTATTATGCATTTTTCCCCCAGCAAAGCCTTTGTAATCATTTCATTTTTATTTTAGCATTTAGATATTTACAATATAAAATAATTATAAAATGTGTTAATATAGTAGGCCTACTGTTTCATGCTTATACAGTTTTGTATATTATTTTAATTGATTGGTAATTGTTTTTTTGTTTTTTTAGTTGACACCCAGTAGATTTCTCTTTGAAGTTTCTCTGAACACTGAACAAAAACTGGCCAATACTCGAACAATGAAAATACCAAGAAAGACAGAACTGCTTGACATGGGGGATACATCTCTTCAAAAAGTAATACAAAATAAATAGAATGTTTAGAGTTACTCATGAATAACAAACGTCTTAAAAGAACTGCATTGAATTATACAAAATAATGTGTTCTATTTTGTTTTTACTTAGAGCACCAAAATCAACATAGATGAACCAATGTTCCAACCATTTCCTACAGAGATATATTTTCAAAATTTTGAGCCCTTTCAAATGTATGAAGTGCCCTTGGTGCTGAGAAATAATGACAAGGTAAATGACATGGACATTAAATGTATTTTCATTTTTGTTACTTAAGCATCTTATTTCAGTGTTGTTTTTACAAAGCTTTTATCAACTCACTCTGTCTGTTTGTCCAACAAATTATGTACACGTTACTTCTCCTACACCCATTCTCGGATCAAGTTGAAACTTTACACAATTATTTATTGTACCTAACAAAACAAATCAATAAAAAAAAAATAACTAATTAGTCAATTAAATACTGCAAATTAATTATTTTGTTTGAGACCAAAAATGGAAATTAACCCTTCAATATTAACAGATATGCTTAAATATGTGGGGTTTTGTCCTCTTAGATAATTGTACACATTATTTCTCCCACACCCATTTTTAGATCAAGTTGAAACTTTACACAATTATTTATTGTAAATAACAAAGCATGAAATATTTAAAAAATCCACCAATTAGTCAATTAATTATTGGTAATTAATTAATTAAGCGTGGTCGAGAGGCTAAGTGCGGCTTGAGCTTGGCTACCTAGAAGGGGGCTCGAGGTTCGACACCTGACTCGGGCAGAGTTGTGTTTACTGAGTGCCCAAAGGCAGCACCGGAAACCAACTCCTAGATACCCCCCCCCCCACTGGTCCACAAATGAGATTGGACCAAAGCGCTCTGAGCATGCTATAAGCATGAAAGTAGCGCTATATAAAAGCTATAATAATAATAATAATAATAATTTAGTTCAATATTGATTATGGAGAAAAATCTTGTTGATATATATGGTTATAAATTTACTTTTGTTTTCCTTATATAAGCTTGGTTTTGTTTTTTAAAGTATTTTTTTAAATATTATGCTTGTTTTTCAGTTACATTGTCCGAAGCACACTGATTGACTTAATTTCTTTTTTTTAAAGGTTCCTAGATTAGTGAAAGTTACTCTGGAAGATTCACCTTATTTTAAAATTGTCAGCCCTCATGATGTGGGACATAAAGTTGGACCTGGTCTGCCAACAATATTCAAAGTTCAATTCACACCTGATGAAAAAAAGGTTTATTTTTTTAAAATTATAACAATATTGTTTATTTTTGGTCTTTATACAATTTGTTTTTGTCCCTTGTAGATTTTCTTGATTGCTAATTTTGCCTTACAATTTTAGAACCCACTTTTTATTTTGCCACTGAATCAAATCTATTGGAGACTAGGATTATTAATTTGGGATATAGGCCTACTTAGAATGCACATTGTAATGAGTACCTTACTAATTGGGAAAAATAAAGATGGGATTTCGTTGTACTAGCTTTATGGTATCTGTTAACATTGTTAATCATTGGTCTAATAACCCTTTTTTTTTTCAGCAGCTGCCCACCTGATTCCTGTCTTAGATAAAATGTTTGTTTTATTTATTTAATTTGAGTATTACAGTTCTATATTACTAATATTCTTTTGCTAATGTATTAATTGTAAATATTTTCATTTTTACAGGACTATATACATGAACTTACCTGCATTACAGAAAGAGAGAAGTTTGTTGTGCCTATCAAGGCTATCGGAGCCAGGGGTATTCTTGACTTTCCAGATGAAATTAATTTTCCTACATGTCCTGTGAAATACTCCAACACAAAAACCATTTTGGTCAGAAATATTGGAACCAAAGAAGCCAAATTTAATCTTAAAACCAAACAGTAAATTACTTTTTTTGTTCTTCTTTTATTTCTGGATAATAAATTTTGCTGCCTTTGTCTAACAGTAATTAAGAAATATAGTATTTAATGATCCTCTTAATTTGTCCTTGGCTACCTATCAAGCAAACTCTAGTTCAAATGTTCAAATGCTAAATGTTTTAAGAGGAACTGAAACCTTCTTCCATATGTTCTCATAAGAGGTTGGACCAATCAAAGCGCACTGAACCTGCTATAGTATATGGGCTATACAAAAGCATTATCCAACACCAAAAACAAACTATTCCGATATTGTCTGCCTACATGATGGCTGAGTGGTTAAGCGCTTGGCTTCTGAACCTGGGGTCTTGGGTTCAGATCTAGGTGAAGACTGAGATTTTGAATTTTGTGATTTTTAGGGCAACCCTGAGTCCACCCAACTCTAACAGGGGAAAGTAAAGACAGTTGATCGTCATGCTGGCCACGTGACACCTTGCTCATTAACTGTTGGCCAAAGAAAGAGATGACCTTAACATCCTCTGCCTTATAGATCGCAAGGCCTTTTTTTTTACATTATCTGTTTCTAATCCTCTCAAATCCCTTTTTGACATGACATAACCAATTTAATGTGGATGCCATAAAATATAACAAAAACTCTTAAATAGATACATTTAACTCTTCTCCCATTGCAGACCTTTTACTGTGACACCAGACATTGGAACACTTGGCGTCAACGACAGCATGCAAGTGACAGTGGAATTCAAACCTTTAACAGCTGGTAATCACAGAGCTGAGCTATGTCTTACATATGATACAGGTACAATGTTTTTTTCAGCCATGTTCTTCTCCCTTCAATTCTGGTGCTCCAACACAATGTTAATAATAGTTATTTTTACAAAGATTATATTGACTCACTGTCTGTTGAAAAGTACTCATTATTTCTCCTACAGCCAATAATCTTGGATCAAGCTGAAATTTATTTCAATTAAAAAAAAATTAGATCCTTAAACATCAGTACTAAATTATTTTGTTTGGTATCAAACACTCTGTCACACAGATGTACTTAGGTTTCTCCTGACATCTGTCAGTGTTTTGGTTTTCAGCTAAGAGCAACCCTGGAATTTATATTTACACACACGGGCTGGTTGTGTACATGTCCTAACTTGTTTCAGTTTTATAAAATCAAACAGTTGGTTACTTTGCTGCAGTCTTCTTATCTTATAAATGGTTGCCACACTTTGTCATCAATGTATATATAACAAAGAAAAGCCCTTGTACTATAGCGAACTGATCATTCCATGTGTCCCTCAGAGAGCCCTGCGCCCTCACTCCCCATTGATCTTAGACAGAAATATGCAACACTACTTTTAAGAAGAACATTAAGACCTATCTGTTTTAAAACTTTTTTTAGATTAGTTTGTCATTTTAGCTTTTGTATTTGTGTTATCACAGTGCATTGAGACTACATTTTGTTTGTTAACAGCGCTTTATAAATAAAATTAGTATTAGTATAGTATTATAAATTACAGATGCTCCTACAATTAAGTAAATAATTATATCTTCCACATATATATACCTCAATCTAATTGTGCATGTTAATTAGTACTTAAGCTAACTAATTCATTGGTTTTCTTCGATATTCAATGACTTGTAGGACCAAACTACTGGTAGACAACTAAACCGCTGTAGGCATATCATATGTTAACTTTTAAAACTTGAAATAACTTGAAGAACTTCTTTGTGATTAAAACTAAATACAACTATATTACAATATAAACAATTTCAACTTGAGATAAAATGAAATCAATGTAAAAGACTTTAGTAATAATATAAAAATGGTATTCTCAACAAAATCTAACTCTTTACAATAACACATCCTTTCAGTCTGGCTTTCCGGAGTCATCTGTCTAGCTAAGACTATTGAGGAAAGTGCTGATATCTTGCATCATTCATAATCAGTCGCTAACCTCTTCCCACCATTACCATAGAAACACACACATGAAAGTGCTGATTATCTTGCATCATTCTTAGTCAGTCACTAACCTCTTCCAACCATTACCATAGAAACACACACATTCACTCCATATCATTCAAACAACCCATTGCATGCTCTAATGGCTCTGGGGAAGAAAGAGTACTTATACAATTTTGTCCTAGCATATGGAATAAGAAATGTGCCTTTAGTAGTATGACCTCCAATAAATGACATCAAACATTTTTTCTGCACTTTAAAATAAATGTACTGAAATAAATGTTTAATAATAGTTGTGTAATAGATTATAGTAATATATTTAAATACATAAATAAACTAAATAATAAGATTAAAAAATTTGTTGTGCATATTTTATAAAACCATTCAACAATTTAAATTTATTTAAGCTTTTTGATGACACAGTGCATTTGTTTTTATTTTAGGGGAGCAAATTTTTATTGATCTGTATGGAGCAAGCCAGGATGCCAACATTCGACTGGACAAGAATTCCTTACGTATGGACAACACTTACATTTCTCTGTCCAGCCAGAAGACGATTGTAATTAGCAATCGCAGTGATTTTATTGCCCATTTTAAGTGGACACAGTTTGCTACCCAGGATGAAGAAGACCAGCATAAATTACTGTAAGCACGAGTTTATTTTTTTTGTAGTGTTTTACAGCTGATGTATTAGAATAATAAAATTAACAAAACAATTCTCAATTTATTTACCATTATACCTTTGATAGAAAATGTTTTTCTTTCTAACTTAATTATAGTTATTTTTTAAATTTAAATCTTTAAGCATTTTTTTTGTGTTCTAACAATATTAGTGTATTTCTTTTATTACCATCTACTCATGAAAACAACAGTAACATAAATACATAACTCTTGCTCATGATTGAAATTTGATCCTGAAAAGTTAAATTGAAAAATGTTAAGTTTGTCACTCATAAATTCAAAAAGATATTTTACAGACTGTAAATATACTTTTTATAATAGTTAGCAGGTGACTTTTGTAAAAAAAATAATGCAAACTAAATCTCTATGGCAATATTACAAGGTCTTTGGGGGTTGCACAGACCTTCCTTTAGGAATCAGTACCAGGTAAAAAATAATGCAGACAGAGAAAGCAAGGGAAAGACACATAAAAGAATGGACCAGCCTGCCATTGAAAGAGGTTCTGTCCAAGCCAAAAGAGAGGAATGGAGAAAGATGGTTGAGGTTGACAAATTTAGTGCTTTGCCCCAACGGTCCAACAGATTAAGGGATAGTTGGTGGTGGGGAAATATACATTAACTAGAAATATAATAAATATAGATTTTGAGTAGCTTCTGTTAAATAAAAAAAAATTTACAAAGCTTTTAATTGTTTGCAATAGGAAACAAATACAGTTAGACAGAGAAGAGAATTCAGACACTGACAGATTCCTGGCCGAATGTGTTGTTGATCCAACTCTTAGAGACAAACTGTCCATTCTTTCCAGAACATTTCAGAACAGAAAAAGAGTAAGTGAAATAAATGTACATGTCTATTCATTACAACACCTCTATTCAAGTTAGAACTTCATGGAGTGTGGGTGGGTGGAGGGTGGAACGGCTCTACCAATTTTTCTAGAGCAGTTGATGTGTATCGCTGATAAAAGAATTACTAGCTCGTTAGCCTCTTGGGGAAAACTCGTTTGACAAATTATGATTTTTTTAAAGTAAAAAATGAAATACATTTAACTTTGGCTAGAGAACTAAGTCTAGAGCCAACATTGGTTTAGAAAGGACTATTGCATTCTAGAAAGGACTATCGTGTTTGGAAATTTCCAAATGTAAAGCTTCATTGATTCAAGAGATTAATAAATTAATGTTCAGGAAAATTGTGCACATCGTCTTCTAAGTCTAGATATAAAGGCCTATCATTGGAATATTATTAAGTGTAGTAGATCTATACATTTGCTTAACCAGGATTCTTTCTGGGTGGGGGGGGTGGAGTTAGCAGGGTAAAATATGTTCCATTGTTTTGAATCTAACATTCATTAGTTATTCAGATTAAAACATCACTCTATATGTTGTATAAAGGAGGTATTGCATTTTTTTAAAAGTATTTTTAATGTTTTTCTTGTTTTATGATAACCCATATGCAAAGTGAAGGAAAGTTTTTTTTAAACATTTAAAGTACTTTATGAAAGAGACAATATTTATATTCTATTTAATTGTGTTCATACAGTAAAAGGACATGTGAGATTTTAAAATGAAATTATAATTTTGCTGTGGAAAAAGTGTTTTGCTTACTTTTTTTGTTGTGATGCACAAACTATATTATAAAAGACAAGAAGAAAATATTTTGAAAGAATAAAAAATCTAGCAGAATAGTTGAAGGAAAAACTAGTTAATTTATAGTCACTAAGTCTATGATAGTAAAAGACTTGTTGTTTGTAATGTCCCATTTAATATTAATAGTAAATTGATATATTTCAGGCTGTAGACAACGACCCTCAACTGTTTGAGGATGACATCATGAGCGTTGAGCCTCCAGAAGGAGACATTTGGCCTAACTCTACATTTGACATCAATGTGGTCTTCAAGCCGAGGGATGCAGAGTCTTACCTCAGGACTGCATACTGTGAGATCACAGGCAGAGAGAGTCGCATGCCCTTGCGCATCCGTGGTGATGGAATGGGGCCAAAAGTTGACTTTTCTTTGGACTACTTGGACATGGGCAATATTTTCATTGGATCTAGACATACCTATGAGATTGTTCTTGCCAACAAAGGAGATATTGATGCTATTTTTAGGTGATTTTCAAGCTTTTCAATAATAGTTCAACCTTTTTATTTTAATACATTTAAATTACAAATTATAATATTCACCAGTACTCTAGTAATGTTTTTAAAACAAAAGCTAAATAGCAATTTCTCTGTGAAGTGTTTTTCAGTTAGTTTATCCATTTGATTTAAATAGCAAGTTAAGAACAAGACAGTAAAAAAGAAAAAGAAAAAAAAAATATTTGCAAAAGATATATTTATACAGTAAAACATTTATATAAAAATATGGCTTTAAATAAATGATTTTAAGGCATACCTTTCCTTTTTATTGTTCAGTCTTATCTGGTCAATAATCAAGAGATACAATAGACCTTACTTATAGATCATTGTTAAAGTTACAAAATGTATTTTCACGTGTATTCATTCTTTTTTAAGAACAATTTATAGATGTTTACAAAGATTAACAATTGATTTTTGAACTTGTTGACAAAATTGTTTTTGAGTTGCTGAAACTGCTGAGCTAGCCAGGAAAACCAGTGACTTGGCAGAATTTAAGTCATTGGTTAATATGCATGACTGAATGCATGATGCGTAATGTCTGTATTATATTAGATAAGATAAGCTATTTCAAAAAAGAAGCTGACTATTTACTATGTGTTCCAAGGTCAATCTAGTTATGGATGTTAATCAATGACTTAAACTCTTAAAGTCAATTTGTTGGTTTTCCTGGCTGATTCAGGCAGCCCATTCCGTACTTTAATAGCACTAGGGAAAAAGTAGTATTTGCACACATTTGTCTAAGCACATGAAATAGTAAATGAAATAGTTATGTAGATCAATCTTTTGTTTTGTTTCATTGTTTTTCTATTTCACTTTCAACAGTGTATCTCCCAACATGACTATTTTTGGTCCATGTTTTGCATTTAACCCATCAGAAGGGATTGTCATGCCAGGTGGACACCAAGCCATCCAGGTGGCCTTCAGCAGCCCCTACCTGGGGGACTTTGAAGAAGTTTTTTGTTTCCAAGTGGATGGCAAGCCTGAGAAATGCAAGATTACTTTTCGGTAAAAAAAAAAGATTGAAAACTTCTTATGAAAACATATGAATGTCATCTGTGATTTAGTGTCATAAAAATTAACCAAAGTTACCAGAAAAAAATAAAAAAATTCCATGGCTATTGATTGGAATTAAGCTGCTGTTGTTCCCTCCAATCTGGTCAAAATAAATTTTAAGTTTGAAAAACAACTCCTTCATTAAATAAGTCAAATTTTTATTCCATACAACAACCTAAAGCTAAATAATCTTTAAATATGGTAAATGATTATTTGTCCATATTAATTTTTTGTCCATATTAATTTTTTGTACATGTTCTTTGATTTCTTATAGTGGCCAAGTGGTTGGACCTACATTCAACTTTGATGTTTCCCATTTAAATTTTGGTGTTGTTCCTATAGGTTTTCTATGTTCACAGGTCAGGCATTTCTTTTTGAAATTTGCATGAATCTAAAAATATAAATACATAAAAATACCCATACCTTTAACAATATAAGACTATAATGAAAATTTAAAATAATTATGTAGACTTTTTAATTGAATACAACCTTTTTTTTTTAGAGATTAATTAGGTCTGAGGAGTAATATACAATTATAAAATAAAGCACTTATATATATGTATATATTTGAATAATATAATATAATTTTCTTCTAATGCATTCTTGTCTTTGTGCAAATAATGTTTAGGTGTATTTTGAAGCATTTTTCTTTCTGTTATCAGACTTGTAGCTTAGTGAACACATCATTAGTTCCACTGGTATTTAGCCTGCGAGTGCCTGGAGATGGTGCCAACAAATCCGTCTGCTGCACCGATGACATCACTGATGAACCTTACACCGTTGGTCCTCTACCTGTTCAGAATCCCAAGGAGTTTGACATAGTTCCTTCACATGGAGTGATTCACCCTCATAGTCAAACTAAGGTTAGTGTGATGTACTGTTATCATAGTATCATTTAATGTGATATTTACAAATCATTTAAATTACATTCTTCTATTTCTTTTAAATCTCAGTCATTTGTTTACAAATCATATTACAAATATAAATGCCAACATTTTTTTTACAATACCTTTATTCAACTCCTACCTAGGGGGGTGGGCTAAAAACCTATATCACAGATCTTGATTTTAGTGATGAAAGAATATCAAAATATGAGTGCAGCCAGTATTTAATAGCTAATTTCATCTTTATTTCAGATCACAGTGAACTTTGTACCAAATGCACAGAAAAAATATGAACTTGCCTTAGTGGTTGATGTTGAAAGAGTGGATAAAGAAATTCTTTCACTCCCAATCTCTGCTAGGTACTTGTTGAAAAGATATTTATTAAAATCAAATTTTTATTTTGTATTCATCAACAGCTTTTATGTTTGGCTTAGCAACTATGTTTTTTCTTTGTTTAGGATGATAAGAGTTATTCTTTGCTCATGCAAATTTTCTTTGTAAAGCATGCATTCTGGAGATAAAAATTTTAACAATATGCTATAGCAAGACTCAAACTAAAGATGCCTTAATAGCCATCATCTGTTATGGACCTTTCTTTCTTATATTGATTATTAAATACCATGTAAGTATACAGACAGAACTTTTCAATTACAGATCTATGGTTCCTGAAATCACAAACCAGAGTCCTGTGCTGAACTATGGTCGCTGCTTCCTGAGGCATCCTTATGAGCAGAACATCAGGCTTTACAATGGCTCAGAGCTTGCAGCCAAATATGAGATTCTTCCCCAGGGCTACATAGCCAGCGATGAATACCCACCAGATTGTTCTCCCATCACATATAGTAGCCCTAAAGCTAAAGTAATTTTTAAAACACATTTACATTATTATATCAAATTATTTATTATAGATTCTTGACTATTCTTTTTGATAAAGTATTATAAGTAATCTTTAGTAATCGAGTCTATTGTTATACTATGTAAAGCTTATTAATATTCGATGTTAAATAAACCTTTACTAGCTATACTTTTTTTTTTTCATTTTTCAATCTGATTCTACAAATAGCTAGCCTTTAAAATGCTTAGCAATTTAAAAAAATGGTAAATCTAAAATAATTATTATTAATGTAATATTGATCAATAAATGTATGTAAATTAACTACAAACTATGCAATTATTGTTTGTTTTATTACTTTTAATTAGGGTGTCATTGCTCCCAATTCAATTGTTGACATACCACTGGTCATTGAAGCTGTTGCCCTCGAGGAACAGGAAATCCCTTGCTACATTAGGATATTTGGAAGTCCCAATCCACCAATGGTAAGTCTTGTTACATGTCATTCAAAACAAATGAGTATGGACCTTAGTCCACTGAGCATGCTATAGGCATGAAAAATGCCCTACTGGTATACAAAAGCAATATAAAAATAGTTATATCAAACATCAGACGCCAGGAGTTAGTTTTTTGTTAACTATTCTTGACTGCATGAATAATCATTTATTGTGGATAAATAGAAATTTGTGATGTACACAAGTATACCAATTGAAATTGAGCCTCACTTAAAATTGGTTGCTAAAATAAGAATGAAATGATATAAATGTCTAAATTCTATTTATGTAATGATGGGGAAAAATAAAAGCCTGACTCTGCTTTTATATTATATTTTGTATGTTACTAATTCACTTTTTTTTTTGTATGTACAGATTGTTCATGTCATCTGTGTAGGAGAGGGTCCAGTAGTACATGTGGATCCAATGCAAATTGACTGGGGGGATACTCCAGTACTTGTTGATGTAACCAGGACTATACTCTTGTCCAATGAGTCTTACATACCAGCTTCATTTACAGCTCATATGGTCAGTAAACTACAACCTTTTAATTTTTTTGTTTGGGAATTCC
>JADKLZ010000167.1:23922154-23940700 GCA_021533235.1 Biomphalaria straminea
AGCTGCTGTTTCTCATTCTCAGTCTATAATATACAAATGTATGTATTCTTTTTTTTTTTAATTGTTACTTTTTTGTCTGCTGTGTTTAAAAACATGGAAATGTTTGTAATTCATTTTGGTGAACTCAATCCTTTTAGGTAAAACTGGAACAGCTGTAGCCCTGGCCAAGCATTATGAAGCTGCACTTTTGACTCTAGATGGCATAGTGTGTGATGCTATAGCCAATGGGAACACTCCTGCAGGATTGAGAGCCAGAGAATTGTGCCTAGAGGCAGCCAAGAAAAAGGCTGAGGAGCTGAAGGAGTCTGAAATTGTGGAAGGTGACAAAAAGATTGGGCTAAGTGTTGAACAGGTGACTGCTCACACTCAGGGAACAGGTGAGAGTTATTCTCAATTGTATTATACCTTTTAGTAGCATTCATAAACATCTAAGTCCCAAGAGAAGTGTAAGCAGCAAGGTGGGGTTTTTTATACATTGACTTCTCCTTACTTTGAGTCTACACAGAAAAGTAAATTAATGAAAGGTAAATAATTTTCAGTTTGAAAATCTATATTAGAGGAAACCAGTTTGTAGTTGCTTGTAAAATGTTTTACATGTTTCGGATGTTCCGAGTTGAAAATAATTTATTTCCTAGTCCAAATCTCCCACAAGATGATGGGGGATAGGAGGGGGGCAATGTTTGAACCTGGGATTATTGATAAGTCCAAACCACAGTCCAGTGCACAAACTGCATGGTCCAAAAGATCAGTCTGTTTAGTTCATAAGTTTCCATCTTCATGTTTAGTCTACTTTTAAGACTTTATGTTTGAATTTGAATTCTAAAGTGTATTATTGCTTGATCTATTGTGTGTGAGGATTACATTATTTGATTTTGTTAAAATGCATTCTGTTATTTTTTCATTTAAAGGCACATTTCTTATTACATGTGCTAGGATATATTTGTTTAAGCGCTCCTTCTTCCCTATTGCTGTTAGAGTATGAATGGGTTGCCTAGAGCAGCCAGGAAACCAGCAACTTTGCAGAGTTTAAATCACAGATTAATATGCATGGCTAGATTGACACATAGATGTACCTAGAATGTAATGATCTTCTCTTGTATGTAATTTAAAAGATGAGATGGAAATAAGGAACCCTGACATATTTTGTATCAACAGTTTTGACTTCTGAAAATAACAATTTGTATTAACCTCTCAGTTCCATTCTAACAATTCTAGTCATCACAAAAGATTAGCATTATCAAGTTTTATGTAATCAAATTTAATATATTCAAAATAAATTAACATTATTTAGCAGAGACATCTGAGTGTCAGTAAAGAAGTTCATTTGAACCTAAATCTCTAAACCTATATTGTTTCAATTTCTGTACATCATATATATAAAAAACTACCAACAAAAGACCCATTGTACTCCTAAGGTTCTAAATCATTAGAAGGGCTGCCTTAAAGACTTTGTTGTGTTACATATTTGAGGCATTGTAGAGAAACTTTTATATGTTTAAAATATGGAAAATAATAATTTTTTTTTTCTATTTCCCCTAATCCCATTTTTTTCATTGTTATTTGTAAAATCCATCCTACTGAAGACTTACACAAATGGAAGTCAGTTTGATTTGCATTTCCAGGTACAGCTGGTACATCAATGGGCTCGAACCGTAAGACTAGTACAGTTGTAGGGGAGAAGAACAAAGAAAAACAGTCGATGGTTAGTAAGAACACGGTAACATCATCTGGAGAAGCACCAATGGTGAGCTAATTGCAAGCTTAATTTTAGTGGACCTCTCCTTGACCAGTTCTTTTGTAATTTTACAAATAGATTTTATTTTATATTATAAATTACAAAAAGATGCAATTATACTAGAGCTTCATTTTTTTATTGGCATAAAAAAATAGCCTTTGTTTTTTATGCATCAAATTGTAATTCCGATACCTTTACTTATATATGTTCTACAATATCATAATTCCATCATTCACAGCAAAAAAAAAAACATCTAAAAATTTTAGTATCTTTGTATGTTTTTTCTGATTTTTTGTAATTTGCAAATGTCAAAAAGTCAAAACAATTCTAATTATCATTAATAGGTATTTTTGGATTTTTAAAAATGTAACAACACATTGATAATAATTGTTGAAAATATTTGACTTTTAATTTTACTGCATATTAACATTAGATTTTTTTGCTACTGGTAAATGACAAAAAATGTTATCATCCATAATAGTTGTTTTTTTTTATTTAAAAAAAAAAAACATATAAGGGTTAAATGTTGTTGCTTTTTAAAAACATATATTTCATTTCTTTTTCATTATTTAGTTAAATGAGACTACTAGACAGGGTCTTTAATTAATTTAATATAGCTGTTACTAAATATTTTAGAGGGTCTCTTATGGTCTAAATTGGATTGAATAAGTTTGTGAATACAATTTACTTAAAGAACTACTGTAACTTATTGTTTATCTTTTTTTTTTCATGCCTGGCTTAAATCTCTTATTATATAATACATAGCCCTCCAGTCCTCTGCCACAGACAGGACCTGTGGCCCGCAGACTGAGTATCAGTGCCAGCATTGCTGGTGAAGAAGGTCTCCTGTCTTGCATTCTACCTGATGATATTCTTGTGGACATTATCGCTGACAGGCTTCAGGTGAACACTCATTTTCTATTCACCACCTTCTTTTAATAAAGATTATGGTATTTAGTGACTAAGTGATAAAGGGCTAGGTTTTTTGAATTAAGGGGCCTTGAGTTTGAATACAGATGATATGAATTTGTGATTTTAAGGATATCCTGAGTCCACCAAACTTTATGATTACTTGGTGTTTGTTAGGGTAAAAAATAGAAAATACTAACACTACAGAGAGAACAAAGATACCATAAAGCAAATGTTAACAGAAAGTTGAGTTTTCTCAAAAGGGAACAAACTTGAAAAAAAAATAATTGCCTGTTGTCATCATGAAATGGTCAAACGTTTTTTTTTTACTTAAAAAAAACAACAGACTATCTTTGAAATCATTATTTATTTATTTGTTTTGTTACAGTTGAATGATTGTCATAGAGGCGTGGTCTTTGATGGTCTAGAAACACTGTTCTCCCAGAACTACTTCACTGCCACCAATGCCATTCTGAAAGCCCTGAACAACAGAAGGTTTATTTACTTTGTGACTCTCAAGATGGATTACAATGTACTGAAAGAGCAGGAGAAAAAAATCCAGGAAGAAAAAGGTTTTGTCTTGTTTGTTTTGTTTTACATCTTTTTAATGTTCCTTCAGAATGGCAGATTGTTATATCCTAGCTGAAACCTCCTGCAGGATGGCCATAGGCAGAGTTTGATTCCGGGACCATCAACACTAGAGTGCATACCACATGACCAGCCCTTCACACTTTGTTTTCAGATACAATGCATCAACATAACAAACCGCCATGAGCCCATCAACACACAGACAAAGCGAAACAAACGAGGCCGTAGAGGTGGAGTTCGAGTCAAAAGCAGGAAAAGAGGACAAAGGGTCTATCTAGCTCCTATCGTCTGGGGCAATGTTGGATCACTAAATAACAAAATGGATGAACTTGATTGTTGCTGCAGACATTTCTACCAATTCTTTGAAAGCTCGCTAATCTGTCTCACTGAAACATGGCTAAATGAAATTATTCCAGACACATCAGTAGACTGGGATGTGTTTCTTTTGTACAGATCAGACAGAACAACAGATAGTGGCAAAACAAGAGGAGGAGGACTGGCTATTTATGTCCATAAACAGTACTGCTGTGTCAACAATATTTCAACCAAAACTTAAGTGTGTACGACAGATATTGAACTACTATGTAACAATCTCAGGCTATACTACCTGCCGAGAGAGTTAACACAATTTTATGTCATACTTGTCTGCCTGTGCTTTATTTAAGTTTTCTATTGTCTATAGGAGGCAAGCTGGCTGAGTGGTAGAGAGTTTGGCTTCAGAACAGAGAAGTCCCATTAGAATCTTGGTGAAGACTGAGATTTTTAATTTTGGGATCTTTAAGGCATCTCAAGTCCATCCAGCCCTAATGGGTACCTGACATTAGTTGGGGAGAAATTTCATTGTCTGCTTGTCTTTAGCAGATTTTCTAATGGTCTTGAATGTGTATACCACAACATTTGTGCCAGGTTTTTGAAAGATGCCAGCACCCAGGTGCTCTACTCCATGCCAATTAAAGCCAGCTGGCACATGAGTAGGTGTTTAAATTATTTTTGGAGAGCATGTCTGCTTCCCCTTCCTTTTGTTAGCATAGGGTTGTCTCCCTTTAAGGATAGTTGCCATTTCCAGTGCAGATGTTGAACAGTAACAGCCTCTACACTGTCCAAACTGGCATTCACCAGAAAATCACAAATTGTAGTTAGCCATGACATTTTACACCCATGACAGAGCACAGGCACTTGGGGAAAGTGTTTGAGAAGCTTTGGTTGATTTTTAAGTTAGAAAAATACAAAATAGTTAAATCTTAATTTTAATTATGAATTGATTACTTCTGTGAAGAATCCAGTGTTTTACAATTGTCAGTATGAAATCACGTAGATGACAATTTTTTCGTTTGATTCTCAGCATTAGAAGAGAGAAAAAAAGAAGAAAAAGAACTGATATGGCTGGAGGAAATGGATGAAGATGAATATGAAGCTCTCCCTGCAGATGTCAGAGCCAGGATTGACCAGAAGAGATTAGTTTTAAAAAAGGAGAGGATCAAAAGGTAAGAAACTACAAAGTTTTCCCCTCTGTTTTTGCCTTAGAACCTCTTTCAACGGCATTCCCATCCATTTTTTTATGTTGTCTTCCCATCTTTTTCTCTGTCTTCTTTTTCCTGGTACTGTTCCATGAAGGAAGGTCATTAAATTCTAGATTGAATAAAACAGATTTTATTGAACTTTTCTTCCTTTTTGTTGACTCATATTTGAAATTTGATTTCCATTGATCAGGGAACAAAAAGAAAAAGCTGAAAGGGAGAGAATTGAAAGAGAAGCAAGGGAAGAGGAAGAGAAAAGAAAGGAAGAGGAAATGTAAGTAGTAGTCTTATAAAATACAGAAAGAAGATGATTACGTCCTAGGGGTCATAGTATAAAGTGGGAATAGTTTTTGAAAGCTATTGCTATGAAGTTATTTGTTAAATATTTGAGCCCATCCAAACTTACTATAGATGTTATGCTAAGTTTAGCTGGTGAGATATTGTTCAATATTTTAAATAGCTCAATGACAAATGTATATTGAGAATTAGGCTGAAAGCTAGAGAGAATCCTGTCAAAGGCTATCAAACTGGCTGGTCATGTGATATTTGCTTTGACTGTTCTAACAATGGTCTTGAGTTTGAACCCACCTCTCCGCCACTCTATGCCAAACTGCTGTAAGCCTGGGTTAGGAAAAGATAATCCACATTTCTGAAGGAAGATCCAACACTTGTAAAACAAAGCAAAGTAAAATTTTAAGAATTCAACCTTTCTTGCCTTGGCTCCTTAAAGCTAATAGGTTTGGTGTGGGGCAAAAGTCTTTTTGTGAGGGTTACTACCTTAAATTGATTCGACTATAATTCATTGAAGCCTATATATATTGTTTTTCCTACCATTTTTAAGAACTAAAAAAAATGTACAAACTTTTTAATATATTTTTATCTATTTTTTATTGACTTTTAGGAGAGCACGCAAGGGGCGGAAGGCTCTAGGTGGTAAAAAGTTGGCCAAGTCCCCAGCACTTCCAGTAAAAGCAGGCAGTAAGATCCAAGAAATTCCAGAGAAAGGTGAAAAAACCCTGGATAGACCAGAGTCCCATGCAACAGTGAAATCTGATCCCGCTGAGGAGACAAAGTAAGATAAGATAATTAAATTGGTTCCAAAATATGGAAATTTTAGATTGACAACAATTGTCCACCTCAGCATTACTTCTATAACAATAACAATATAGATGGAAACACAAACAACATACTAAAAAAATAGTATATATTATTATTCACCAAATTCAAAAACTTCATTTCCAAGTGTAGTGACCTAGTTTAGTTTCGAGCTTAGTTCAAAAAAACAGAAATGGAAAAGTGGTTCGAGTGCTGGGACAAGTCCCAAACAGCCTGTGGAGTCTGGGAGCACATGAGGTGGTGGAGCATGGTGGAGGCTGTCCAGGCCTGAGCAAGCTATTATAGCACAGTGCAGGACAGGCCATTGTCCAGTTGGCTCATATTTCACAACTATGGCCAAATTTTAATTCATGCTGCCCCCTCATATTCTGTTTGACTGCCCCAGACTTGCTGATCTCTGTCTCGACAGGTCTGGGAAACCGAAAAGTCTTTAGAAGTCTTGATTAACTATATCATTATTCATTGTAATGTCCCTTGGCTAATTAGACTGATTGAGTGAAGTATTGCTGGATTTGCACAGCACACAAGATCCTAGCCAGGACACACACAAAAATTCAGTATTAGTAGACATTTTAAAAAATTCAAGCTTCAAAAGGTGTATTAATTGTATACATGGCCTTACCCTTAACATGTGTTTCTGTTTCTAGAATTATTTACCATTTTATCTTTTTTGGGTTTGAATAAAGTCCTCTGTATTTTGGCTTTTAAAAAAGTTATTTTTTTTTGTATTTTTCCAGAAAGAAAAAGAAAACTAAAAAAGAAGCAGCAGAAATTGTTGAAGAAAGCAAGGATGTTACTAAAGAATCTGATCTGTTGTTGATGAGCAGGTTAGGGAGAAAAATGTAATCAATATAGTTATGTGGTTCCCTGGAGTATCCTGACAATTAGGTTTCTAGAAATAATATTGTAGATAATAAGTTGAGAAATCCAAGGGCAGCAAAAGAAAAGTTCTATTTATAATGATCTAAAGGGCAGAAGAAGTATAGGTCATCTGTTTCTGTGTCCCACAGTTAATAAGGGTGTCATGTGGCTGGCACAATGACCAACCGCCTTTACTTTTTCACAACTATTGTCAGGTACCCAATTTAGCTGGGTGGACCCAGAGGCACCCTAAAGATCCTGAATTAAAAAAACCCAGACTTTACCAGAATATATAATACAAATAAAGTATAATGTAATTAGCTTGCATGTTTTTTATACATACCTGTTACCATAACCATATGAGTGCTTTTTTTTTGACAACTTACTATGTCAACTTCAATGTTGTCATTGTTTAAAATGGCCTCCATGCTTTTCAGGTTTAAAACATTTGAAACCTATCAAAAAGATATTCAAGACCTACTTGAATTCTGGGATAGAACTACTCTCCAGCCCAAACGTCCTGTCTCACCATCAGACAGATCAGAAGATGACCATAAAGAGTTTTCTGCCTCTGGGAAAAAAACTAAATCTAAAGGTAGAGAGTTTGCTTTCTTCATTCTGTTTGCATGGTATGACATTGACCTTCTTGCATAAAGGCCAAAGTTCATGGTAAAAAAAAATTCAAGTTCCAGAATTGAATTTCATCAATAAATATAGTTTTTAAAAAAAATCTATGTCAGACATCACTGCTGAATTGAATAAAAACTAATAAAGTAATAAACCTTTAAGTTTTAATTAGATTAAAAAAAGGGTTGCTATGAGGATGTTTGTTCATGCCAGTTAAAATCTAGAGCATAACATCAGGCAGGCAGAGTTTATTAAGCAGATTCAAGTGTTTGCCTAACATAATTAAGAAATTTTAATTGGAGCTATGGGGGAACGAGTTATTAATGTAGTTTAAGCAAATAAGTACAACCACAACTTTATCATAATCTAAAACAGTTAATGATACAAAAACTGGTTTGTTCCGTACTCATCGTAGATATATCATCTTTACTTGTTGACTAGAGAACAGGGAAAAGATCAAGACATTTGTCTGTAGTGACTCAATATACTTCTCTGTATGTTTTTGTCTTTTGTGGATTAGTGGAATGTTGTTGTTTTTAATTGAAAAAAAAAAGAGTACTGGAAATTAAAACATATTTTCAATAAGGATCAAAAGAGCAGTCTTGATTTGAAAGATATGGTAAAGATAAACACAAAGTTTATTGTAAAGAAGGATTGAAAGCTAGCTTAGATTTGTAATGTTCAGTTTCATAGTCATCTTCTGTCGTTTGTGTTCCTCATGGAACATAGGGCCTCAGTAAAAACATGCCACTCTCCACAGCCTTTTGCTAGTCTTTTTATTGCTTCCGAACTCTTTCCTGTCTTTTCAGCTTCATCTAGTTCAGTTTGAATAGCCTAAATTTATATATTCAGTGTGACATCCAGGACTGATAATCTTGAAAATTTGTGCACAGTGATTGCTAAATACAAATCATACAGCAGGATCGAATTGTATCCTCTATTCATTTGTTTATCTATAATTGTGTCCCAAGATACCATTTTATTCAATTACTTAGTTGCAATTTAGAGCCATTTATAAATTTATAGTTTCTGTTCATGGAGATGACTTTGATCAAACTCGTAAGTCATTAAACTACATTTTTTAAGTACTTTATCCATTTTTTATATGTTTGTATTTGAATTTTGGAATCAAAGATGTTGCTGTTATAATTATTATTATTTTAATTTGATTTCTATTTCAGTTTTTGTTTTGTAGGCTAAGAAAATAAAATGCATTATAGAATTCATAATACATCTTATATAATTAGGGCTAGAAGAAAATATTTTTTATAACTTTGTTTATTGTTGATTCTTTAATGTTAAATTATTAAAAAAAATTGTTTACAGTTTTTTTTTATTTATTTGATGTCTTTTGTTTTCTATAATTTTCTTTTGTACCAGCAGATCTCAAAGTTATTTCCCCACCATGCAAGTCTTGAGAAGTGTTTTTATTTTGAAGTAGCTTTTTTTTTCTCTTTTTTTAGAAGCTTTGTCTTCTATTACAAAATTTCCAAACTCCAGAAACAAGAAACCCATGTTTTGTTGTTATAGAAATTTCAAAGCTCAGTTCTTTACTAAAGAAATTGTATTGATAAAAACAATTTAAAAGGCAGTTTTTGAACTTTTGATAAATCTCAAAGCTGTTATCCAAAATTTTATTTGTATTAAATTTATAATTCTAAATATAAAATATCTAAGAACTTTAAAAAAATAGTATACTAAATAATAAAACATTTCCAACTAATTAAAAATTATTTTTTATATTTAGAAAAATCTGATAAAGAGAAAAAAGAACAGGAAAGACTGCGCTTAGAAAAAGAACTAGCAGAAAAAGCTGCTAAAGAGGTTAGTCTACATCAGAGGCCTAGTGAGGTAGGGCATGATGCCCCAGGGTGTCACCCTATTGGAAGCGCCACAGGCAGCCTATATTTCTATGTGATGTTCATAGAAAATGGGGGGGGGGGGGGGCATATGTTTTTCTCACTACGCTTCTAGTTCTAATGGGACACTGAGAGCTTGTTCTTATTTTACACTTTTTCTTTCCCACAATGCAATAATTTTTAATGAATTTTCATTTTTCTGTCATTGCTTGTGATGAAATGTTTAAAAATATTTGGATGTTTTTTTTCTTATTTTTTTAAAAATTGAAGTCTTAAGTCTCTATGTTTAAGTGATTAAGTGAAAAGGTCTGATTATTGTGCTGGCCACGTAACACCCTTATTAACTAAAGTAAAAGTAAAGTTTCCCCTTTCAGACCTTGCGATCTATGGGGTAGATGATGTTAAGGTCCTCTGTTTTTTAGCTTCCTGTTAAAGAGCAGGGTAGAAAGCACAATAATCAACCGCCATTACTTTCCCCAACTAAATTCAGGTACCCATTAAAGTTCACTGAACCCAGGACCTTATCTTTTAACTAGGGACATACAAAATACAATAAGTATTAATCAAATTTCAAGTACATCTTACTAATGTAGATAGAGGGTCCCATTACAAAATCTGAATTGACTTTCATTCCAGAAGTTATCTTTAATCTAACATTAAACTAATCTAATTTAATCCTACAAACTATTAATTACTGGTTTTATTATTATTATCATTTCTATCATTAGGCTGCTGAAGCTGAAGAGAAAGAGGAAAATGAAGATAATAAGAAAGAAGAAATAGGCATTCCTCACATACTTGTAGACTGCGCTGAGAGGAAGATTGCGACTGTTCAAAAACTGTTAGAGGTCGTTCCATCTGCAGTAGAAGTGAGTTATGTTATTTGATCTACATCTGCTTCATTAGTTGTTGGTGGCTTTTTATTTCTTACTTGGCTAATACAAGGCTAATATTTTCAGCTGACCTCTTTCTTTCAATGCTTGAAAGCTTTTTTATCTTACAAATTGTTTTAGTGAATTTTCAGCTTAATTTTGTGAAAGCTTTTAAGTGACCAGCTTATTTCTTGACTATACTTAGTCACAATCTCTTCAGAGTTAATTGTGCATGTATTTATATATTTAAAAATAATACAAGAAATCTGTTCCTTTTGTGACACATATAAGAATGATAGGAATGACTTTAAGATGATAAATATATAATGTTTTTGTTACCCATACTGCGAAACAAGCTTCATTGATTCTTGAATTATACTGAGTCTTTAACATCATTGAATCTTAAACTCATCCTTGAATCTTGAACTCATCTTTAAAAACATTGAATCTTCCTTCTTATATTTGTTAAAAAATAATTAAATTGAAAGTTAACAAAGCTTAAAAAAATCTAAGTCATAAAAATCTGTGTCAGAAGCAAATAAATATATGCATTTGTTGCATGTCTTCATTTTATTCCCTTAAAACAATGTAAAATATTAAATTAAACCAGTACATTCATTTAATGTCTTGCTTTATACCTGGGCTGTAAAAATAGTTTGTATCATATTTATCTGGATTTCTGACAACATGACACAAATAATTCAAGAATTGTACAACTCTCTATCTGGCTTTCTGAAAACATGACAAAAATAACTCAACAATTGTACATTTCTCTATCTGAATCTCTGACAATATGACACAAATAACCAAAGAATTATACATTTCTCTATCTGGCTTTGTGACAACCTAACATGAATAACTCAAGAATTATACAGGGAATAGTAGTAAACAGATTTAAACTCAGGATTATCATTGAATGACAGTCCAGAGCACATAACACATGAGTAGGCAGCCCTCCATTTGTTAGGGAAAGTAAAATTGGGTGCTAACCAAATTCAACTATGATGAAAATGTTGAGCTTTATTCATCTGCCCAGTAGACTTCTAGTTTTAAAGGAACATTTTAATGTGTTGTCATTACTGACTAGCAAAGTTTACTCTGATATCTCTGATGCCCAGAGCAGGGTGTCTGTATCAGCTAAGTTGAGAACTCTCCAAATGCAAGGCAGTAGAAGTCACAGATCCATCTCTAGGGCCAGTGTAGTCACAATAGAAAACAAAAGAGGCCTCTATTTTAGTTCCAACTTCATGTCACTGATTGCAAGGTCAGGGCCAAGAAAACTTCAGATCGACAAGAGCACCAACTCTCTTACTCCTATCAACTTTTTGCACAAACTGGAGAGCTTGAATAATAGCAATACCAACAACGAGAGCTCAAGAGAAGATGGGAGTTCACTTCTTGACATGATAATGCTTCATTTGGATGCTGTAGGCTGTTTGTTTTTTCCTATTGACATTGTTTCAATATAATTGAAATGTTTCTGCATTTTTTTTTTATTGTTTAGATAATTTTGTTTCCTTCCAATAGATTTGTTCGCAAGAAAGTTTGTTTCACTTTGTATTAAAAATGTTTTTTTTTATTTTTGTTTGCAGTTGCAAACTCTTTTCATTTGGCTATCCCAAAGTATTCTTTTAGTCAAATTTAACATCTTGAGCTCTTCATTTCCTATGTTTTGTTTCATTATTGTCACTTAAGTAAAATTAAAAAATGAAATATTAGTATAGCAGTTGAAGTAGTATTGTTAAGATGATGACACAAAAAAAGAGTTTATTCTTAATAAGGTTTTGTTTCTAACATTTGAAAAATAAACACAATTTTATTTCATTTTGCATTTGGCATTGTTTAATAACAGTGACCCTGGACATTTGTATTTTCAGTTTATGGTAATTTACTAATCACTCACCCAATGAAATAGAATATTTTCTTTTAAACTTTTGGGTTTTGCTTGCCATAGGAGAGTTGACTCTTAAGTAACTTTTGTTTTAACTTTCAATTAGAGATTTTCATACATGGAGGCTTATCCACATGGAGATTAATCCACATGGAGGCTAATCCATATAGAGGCTAATCCATAAATAGCAACATTTTTGGTGTATTCAGTTTACAGAATATAGAACTATTGATTCGCAAAATATTCTAATGATTTGTGCCATTGAATCAAATTTATTAGCTCTTTCGTAAAAAGTAGCTTTTTATTATTCAGTTGACAGCAGTGAACTTTAAAGATGGCTTCCTAGACATTATTTATTTTGTCGATTAGTTTTGAAATCTGTCAGGATTTTCTTTTCCTTTTTTTTTACTTTTTTCTTAAGGTTCCATTTTTTCACCACCACATTTATTCATATTGCTTTGTGTTTGTTTTCTTTCTTATTGAATTATACTACTACTGAATAGCGGATAATTGTGATTACTGTGATTGACCTTTAGTGTGAAAATCTCAGTAGCTGTATCTTTGTGATTAGCTAGTTAGTCGTGGTCTATGATAACTAATCAAACAAATGTTGGCTTCATGTCCGCACATCCTCCTGAAAAAAAGGATAAATATTCTGGAAAAAAAATGCATACATTTATATCAACAAATTATCTGTCCACTAGTTTTGGGAAATTATTAAGCATTTCTCATTTTTGTTCAAGGCTCTAAGAATATGAATGAAAAAGGAATAAAAAAAAATTAAAGTTTTCTTTTAACAGAACAATGCTGTAAATGCTGTAAATGTCAAACAAATGGAATACATCACCTATGAAAACTTACTTTTGGAATCTGGAAAACTACCTACGAAACAGGAAGTGAGTGACTAGATAAATAAATCTTTTTGTGTTTAAATATTTCTTTCTTGTTTCATTCTCCAATTACAAATTTTAAACTCAATTTGATTGTCTCTATGAAATTTATTGTGTGTGTGTGGGATTGATATTTTTCTTGACAATATACTAACTGCTGAATATGAATTTATTCAAGTTAAAAAAAATGAATAGCTAATGAAACTTTTTTTATGTTATTTTAACTCTTTTTCTCCGTAATTATTTAACACTTTCTGATGAAATCAACGTTGGTATCGTCAGTTAGGAGAGAAAGAGTTAAAATGATTTTCTTGTCTTTCTTAATATTGACCATATTGAATGTTTTTGTATTGGAATATGTAGGTTACTCCAATAATAACTCTATATATAAAATGAAAAAAATGGTGTACACTATCAAACAAGATAAATCAAACTCTTAGTACAGTGACATGGGAAGGGAGTTATATTGGGTCATGGTGGCTGAGTGGTAAAATGCTTGGCCTTCAAAGCATGGGTCACAGGTTTAAATCCTAGTGAAGACTGAAATTTTAAACTTCAGGATGTTCAGAATTCCCTGAGTCCACACAAATGTAGTGGACACCTGACATACATTGGGGAAGTACAGTTGGTTTGTAGCTGTGATGAACAGAAGACACAATAGTTCATGGTCAGGCACAGAAACAAATCTGTCCTATAGATTGCAAGGTCTTAAAGGTTTACTTTAATGTCTCTCTCTCTGGTATGTATATATATGTTAGGAATATTCTTTGCCTAAGTAGCCAGTTTACTAGAAAGAAAACCTGTGGGGTCAAGTTACTGGACGTGCATTAATTTATTTATATGTATATATCATATTTTGGATTGAGCCTACCACACCATTCTATTTATCTCTTAAAAATATCTTTGTTATTTCCTATCTGAATAGGTTATGGATGGCTTAGGACTTGGCCCACAGGGGCCGCCGATCCCTCCAGCAGCTGAATTTGCAGTTGTTCCCTACCCAGTAAAACGCAGGCCTCCACCTATGCCTGAAGTTGGTGGAAAGTACACATTTATGTCATCATCGCCAGATGATCCGTGAGTAAACCTTTTTGAAAACATCTTCCTTGTAATGTTTGCAACAGTCAGTGTGTCATGTGAAAAAAATATTAGCAGAATATATACTTTTTTTTTTATTAGATCCACTTTACTCATCTACATCCCACTTTTACCACTTTTTCTTTGCCTACATGTTAGTTTTTAAATAGTACATTCACTTTTACTTTGCCCACAAGTAAGTTTTGAATATTACATTCACTTTTAGTTTGCCTAAATGTTAGTTTTTAAATAGTGCATTCACTTTTACTTTGCCTACAAGTAAATTATGAATATTACATTCACTTTTAGTTTGCCTAAATGTTAGTTTTTAAATATTACATCCACTTTTACTCCAACTTCATGTTAGTTAAATAATCAATGTGTAGTTTTAATTACTTATGGACTAATTTAGAATATTTTAAATTATTACATTATTTATAAAAGAAATTAAAGAATTCAGTTTATAGAAGATGTGTGTTGATTGATATTGTATTCTGTTAAAATTCAATTAGATTGGACATGAAGATTGATTGATAATGCATTCTGTTTCTACTTTAGTAACATTGTAATGGAGAATTGATAGTGTCTTCTGTTTCTACTTTTGTGACATTATTAAGAAAAATTGATAGTGTCTTCTGTTTCTACTTTTGTGACATTAAAATGAAAATTGATTGATAGTATTTTCTGTTTCTAATCCAGTAACATTGGAGTTGAGGACAAGGTGAAAGAGCCTGAGCAAGAAGAACTAATATCTGCAACTCCTGAAAAATCCAAAGAGGATCAACTAAAATCCAAGACATCTAAAGCAGCCTCAGACAAAGGGAGGTCAAGCGTGGACAGAAAGAGAAGTGGGGAAAGGAAACGAGTATCCAGAAGGAATTCCAATGTACAGATTGGCTCCCCTTCCGACTTGGCTAGTGCTTTGTCAGATGCCGAAGGAAGGTCAGTACATTTGACAAAGTAATTTCTTTTTCATCTGTTCTCTTTTTTTGAGCTAACATCACAGATTGTGATGAGTGGTGTGCTTTAAATCTTTAATCTGGTATTTGAAAATACAACCAAAATTGTGTGAGTGGTTTTTTAACTGGAATTTAACATCGTTGTTGATTTTTAACCTTTTTAAACCATATCCTAAAGAAATGTGGGATAATAGATCCTTGAGCTGACAAGAAGTTTGATGCCTTTATATAATTAGGGGGAGTGCAATAGCAGTAAGAATATAAAGTAAACATTGAAATGAATTTCAGTTTTTGACCTGCATCAATATTTTTTAGCATTTTTTATTTGAAGTAAATCTAAGAAAACAAAATTTGAGCATTTTATATTTACTAAACTGTTTATCTACAGAATTATTAAGACTTGCTTTCACAAAATGACAAGCACATATTTATGTTCTCTGGACTGTCATCTTAAGGGTCTAGGGCTCAAATCTTGCTTGCTGCAATCCTCTATCATTCTGTTTGAGGTTTGCCAAAAGGTATATAATTTGAAGGCACATATGAAACATATAAATAATAGAAGTCTGTATTAACTTTATAGTGCCTTTTTTCTGTTTTGAAAAAAATCAGTTCGTTTGCTTTTTTAAAGAAAAATTACTCTTAAAAAAGGACAACTGAAATACAGATCAATAATTAATAAACAACTTTAAAATATTGAAAAAAATGTCTACTTTGAAATAATATACTCTTTTAATACCTTTAAAATAAAAGCAAGGTTAAAAATACTCAATAGCCCCAGGTGGGGGGCTTATACAATGGGACTATGGTCCTGTTCTTTTAAAAAATAAAGACAAAATAATTATGGAAATGTCTTCGATTCCAAAGATTAAGGATGAGTGCTGTGTTTCACATAACTATGCAAACCCAGATGTGACCTACATAATGTCTTGCATTTCATGCAGACAAAGCCATTGCTAAACATATCTGGTTTTCACTACAAGGAGAGTCTCCATGCTCTTGTGTCATTCTGAACGAGACATGGTAAGCTCTTCTTGAAGGAAAGTAAACTAAAAATTATAACAGCATCCCAACACACCCTATTGCATTTTACATCATTAGTCTAATACCCTAATAGGAGCTATTGGGCTAATTAGACTTTTTTTTTTTAAAGAGACTATTTGCTTCTCCCTTAAAAGCTGGATTTCTTTTCTAATTACTTTATTTATCAAATATTGATCTGAAATGCATTTAAGATTATTTCCCACATTGCTTATCCTGCATGAATAATTATATATTAGTTTTATTCTCTGCATGAGACACTTAGTATTTGTACCTTTTACAATATGCTATTTTTATATTCTCACTATTAAGTAGACTGATTGAATACATTAATGGCTAGGTAAAAGAGTATCTTATGTTACTTTTCAATGCCAAAAGAATATTTCAAAACAGGTAAAATGTATCAGAGCTAAACAGTTAGTGAGCATTGATGTATTGACCATCTAGACTTATATTTAGATTATTTTAAAATGTTTATTAGTAGGCCCAGTACTAGGAATACATCAAGAGCCAGGTAGGCTTTCCATTTCAGCTAACATTTCTGGTCAATAATATTTCCAATAAATAAATACAATGATTCTTAAGAAGTACTTTATTACTGCAATATTAAGCACAAAGTAAATTGGTATATTCATGGTATTATTGTCCAAACTAATTGGTTAGTTGTTTAATAATGATCATAGTTGTCTTTCTCTAGATTCTTGTAGAAATACATTTTTTTTATAAACAGACTAGAGCTGTACTCTTTCTTTTGTAAGCTATTCTCTCTTATAATATTATAAAGAATTTTAAACTGGATTACAATACATGAAATGTATTCAATTTTCTCATGTTGACAATTTACTGATGACTACCATGATAGCATAGGTTACAGACCCCATATAGGCCCCAACTGGGCCAACCTGTACTAACCATATCTGCCCAAGTTGGGGGTGAGTGATGGCCCAAATTGATAGGGTGAGCTTTGGCTCCGTTTCAGTGATCAGTACAAAGTAATATAGGCCCAACATGTGCTACACACATGGAACCAGTAGGGGACCCTAAAAGGGAAAGTTGGGGCTCAATCAGGGGGCTCTGGTCAAGATCTTGAAAGAGAATTGAAATTCTATGAGTCTTTGAACATAACAACATTACTTTCATTTAGTTTTCTTTCCTTTTTTTTTTCTTTTCTTAATGATTTTTTTTTAATTACCTTTCTTCATATAAGAAAACATTGTAGTGTTTAGCTTTGCAATGTCAAGGTCATTCACACTTGTAATCCTTATCTTTGCAATGTCAAGTTTATTCACACTCCTTTTGTTTCCTTTAACTCTAGACTTTAAAAATTATTCAATTCTTTTTCCCCCCAAGTATTTTCTTAATGTTTATCTCTTGAATCTTTAGATCTTTCTCATTAATATGTCTTTCATTTTCTCTTTCAGTTTGTCTCTAGGCTTTAGTTTTAATATAATCAACTCATAAGACTTTGATAGTCCCTATGTCACTCAATGGATGCAGTAATATTGATAGAATTCAATTTATCAAAAATATTTAATTTTTCTGTTTGTTGAAATAAAAACCTGCATGTTCTCTAAATGCTTCAATAAGCAAGCAAATAAAAGTGAAAGTTGTTTTTTTAAGTTGTTTAGAGTTTAAACAATTTTTTTGTAATATTTTTTTTTAATTAGTCAGATTTATTATGATAGAATCATTGAAATCTGTAATATAATTCACCTTATTAAATATTTTTATTTCTTTTTTTTTTCTATTTTTTTCTTTACTTTCTTCTTATTCTTTTATGTAAATGGTTGTGGAAAAAAAAATTACTCAAAATAGTGGTTGCATTCATTGAAGCCAAGGTTTTAAATAATAAATCTTATGATGGACTTACGAAGTTACTAGAGTCTGGCTAACAAAAAAAATATATTTAAAAATAAGCAATGAATAATAAAAAAAAAAAAAAAATCAGGATGGTAGTTTTTATTTGTATATTTGGACTTGCAGAGCTCTGAAAGATTTATTTTATTTTTGTTTTGTTCGTTTATCATTTAACTAGTTAAATTGCAATAAGACATCTCAGCTGGGGGATAATTTTAGCCTTATTAAATTTAAATGTCACTAATCGCTAAAAAATTTGGCTATGAAGAGGTTTTTAATTCTGTTGAGAAACAGAGGTTTCACTTGTGATGCTTCTGAGCTATGGTATTACAACATAATGCAAAGGGGGTGTGCAGACAACCCAGTATAAAACTGATGTTAGTGACACCTCATCTAACTTTTATTGGGTAGCAGAACATTGATTTTGGGGCTGCCATTTTGGAACAAAGTCATTCTGATAATAACTTTATTTACTTCCTTTATTAGTAGTGGATAACCTTCATCTTAAAACATTCACCAATCTTTGGAGGAATGTACTTGCTGTATTATGATTTCATGACACAGGTTGATTGTCTAGCTCCTGACCCAGTGATCAGTGATGTAAACTTAAATGACTAGGGGAGTTTTGGGTTGTACATTTGATTTCATGACACAGGTTGATTGTCTAGCTCCTGAACCAGTGATCAGTGATGTAAACTTAAATGACTAGGGGAGTTTTGGGTTGTACATCTGATTCCATAACACAGATTG
>JADKLZ010000167.1:23949603-23960151 GCA_021533235.1 Biomphalaria straminea
ATTGCTTGCTTATCTGCTTCCACTAATGGACATTTTCTATTGAGGGCATCACATTGAGACCACAGTAGCTGGAATACCTTGGATTAATACAACCAAACCTTTTACCAACAAAATTATATTGTTAGTTTTGTTATCTATCTGAGGCAACCCCAGTTTAAGCCAGAATGATACTATCATTTGTTTGTCCATGCAAACGATATAAGAAATTTATTTCATCTTTTTTGTTTGTTTTTCAGATTTACTATCACACCAGTGCAAGATATCAATTTTGGTGCCATGTTGCTTAATAGTAGAAAAACCAGATTTTTTGTGATAGAAAATAAAGGAGAGTTTGACTTTAAGTACACCATCACAAAAAAAGAAAAAGATCCTAATGTGCATAACAAAGGCATAAGTAGGCCGTAAGTTGATTTTACTATAGAATTAAATGCATTTTAGTTGACACATTAAGAGTTAAAACTTTGTTTTCAGTTGGTTATTTGTATAGAATATTTGCTAAAATAATATATGTCATTCTATTTGATTTTTATTATTTTTTTCTAAATTATTTAATATTACACAAGGTGTACACCAAAAATATACATGCTATGACTGGGTATACATTAGCCAATTATAGAAAAGTTGTTTTTAGTACAAATGTAATGAACTTGTACAATAAATATGCCAAATAGCTAACATTAAAACTCTCAGGGTCTTCTGAAAATAGACCTCATTCACCAATTGTAAACAAACAACATTTGGCCACGTGATTCTCTATATCTTCTATACAAAGTATTTCATCCATCGTAACTGTCACGTGATACGTATTTTTCATTGTCCTATCAATATTAAGACGTGGCAAAATGTGTTTATTTACGATTGGTGAATGAGGTCCATTGTGCTTTCTCCTAGAAATTAGGTCACTGTTTGTCACATAAATGAATGAATTTCACTTCACAGGTTTCCATAAAATATATCATTACTTACAATGGATTTAACCTGATGAACAGATATCTTTGAAGTTAAAAATTTTCTACACATTTTGTTTTGCTTTAATGTTTACATATTTATTCTGGCTTGCTTCAACACAAGTTTCCATTCAGAACAATTCTGTGATTTTTCTCTCCATGCCCAAACTTTAAGCTGTTGCAGATCTGCCTTGACATCAACAAGACATTCATAGTTTGCCTTTGGGGCTCCTACCTTTTGTTTTGTTTTTTTTACTATTCTTGTTATTCTGTTCTTTTACAATCTTATGAAGTGATCTGCCCAATGTAATCAGTTCCTTTTTATTTCTGTCTTTATGGAGGGGTCTTCATACAACTTCTTTTATCACATATATTTTTTGTATTATATTCAGTGGGTTCCTGGACCTGTGGTATGCAGACTGTTACCTCAATGGTCCTGGGTTTAAACTTGGCAGATAGTCTTATCTTTCCTTTATCAATCCTTTTAGAAAAAAAATTGTAATACAGACTCAGATTTTTCATTCTTCATTATGTAAATAAGGTTCTAGAAAACTAATTTTTGTTTTATTCACATCTTTTCTCAATAGGACTGTCAAAGGTGATAAAAATATTAAGCTGAGAGATGACAACTCCACACCTTCTTTCAAACAGAAAAAAATGGATTCAATAAGGTAACATTTAATTGTGATGCAACATACAACTAATTGATTTTTTTTTGTATTGCTTCTTAACCTTTTCTTGTGATTTAGAATGGAAAATTGTCGCTAGTTATTTTTTAGATGGCCCCGTGAAGTAAGAGGCAGTGTGCAGTATCTCTTAATCTGATAGTTATTCCTCTTGACCTGAAGACAATATATTAAAAACCATCAAATATCAAACTATTTTAGTTTCAACTTCATAAAGCTTATAACATATCTTGTTATTTTAAAATAGTGAATAAATAATCTATCATTGAACTTGATTAGCTTGATTGCCTTTATCTATTTGGGGACTTATTGGAAAGATTTTAGTTCCCAAACTTTCTGCTTTATAGTTTCCCTTGTTAAGTTCTTTTATAGCTACTAAATTCAATGTGTAAAATATTTTAATGTTCATTTTAAAAAAGAAAGTTTTTTTTATTGTTTTTATTTTAACAAAAATTATAATTGAAAATAATACAATAATTATTTTATTGTTACTTTTTAAATTATTTTATTGTTTCTTTTTTTAAGGCAAGGCTTTTAGAAACCATAACTTTATTGATGTGATGATGAAAAGGATTATCTTATTTAGTTCGTTGTACATGTTATTCCAGAGAATTGAATACTTTCTAATGGAATTCTTTTATATTGTAGAATGGATCCTAGCCAATCAAAATTGACCTTAGGAATTTTCACTATCTTCCCTGCATTTGGTATAATTCTACCCAATGGCAGTCAGTCTATCACTGTAGAATGTGTTGGGGAAACTCCAGGCAAAGAAGTACAGGTTGGTTTTTATGTTATTATCTTTTTTTTTTGTTCATTTAAGTAAGGGTTGTAATTTCCTAATGTTAATTAACAGACTGAGGGCATGGTGGCTGAGTGGTAAAGCGCTTGGCTTCTGCACTGGAGGTCCTGGGTTTGAATCCTGGTGAAGACTGGGATTTTTATTTCGGGATTTCTGACGCCCTTGAGTCCACCCAGCTCTAATGGGTACCTGACATTAGTTGGGGAAAAGTAAAGGCGGTTGGTCGTTGTGCTGGCCACATGTCACCCTCCTTAACCGTGGGCCAATGAATCAGATGACCTTTACATCATCTGCCCTATAGTCCACAAGGTTTGAAAGGGGGAACTAATTAACAGACTGATAAAAATAAAGCTGTTAAAAAAAAATTAAAGATGCGCCTTTCAGGCCATTACAATCCATAGTGGCAGACAATGTAAAGCCCATTTGTTTCTATGGGCAATGGTTAACAAGGGTATCATATGGTCATTACAACAACCAACCATCTTTATTTCCCCATAGTATGTCAGGTAGTCAAACGGTTGTTCTAAAAATCCCAAATTTCAAAATACCAGTTTTCAACAGTATTCAAACCTGCACTTTATCCCTTGACCACCGTGCTTCAAATCATGTTTTATCAAACATTATTGGATGGCTTGGTATTGGTTTAAACACACATAAATAGTCGAAATGTTGTTATGAAATAACTCTACTAGAATACCAATATCATGGCTTGATTCAACAAGATGACAGTTAACAGTGAACGAGCACAAACACGTCTCACATGACATTGTTTAAGTACTATGAACACATACACACACAATGGACATGACCTTCTTACATGCTGGACATACGCAGAAAAAAAAAAGCAGTTACACTACAAATGTATACATATATATTCTTCTCATGGTCTAGATGAACTTTGCCAAAGTTAGAAGGACTTGTTCAACAACAAGCAATGTATTAATTTCTTTGCATCTTTACCTTAATGATTGATCTAAAAGGAAAAAATATGTCCTTTGTATTTTGCTGAACTATACAGTTAAATGAGACAGTGAAGGAAAGAGTTAATTTAAGTGAAGGAAAGAGTTAATTTAAGTGAAGGAAAGAGTTAATTTAAGTGAAGGAAAGAGTTAATTTAAGTGAAGGAAAGAGCTAATTTAAGTGAAGGAAAGAGTTAGTTTTTCAAATTACCTTCGCTTAAAAATGTATTTGTTTTTATACTCTATGAATTTAGAAATAGATAACCTTAACATCATCTGCCCTATAGACCACAAGGTCTGAAAGGGAAACTACTTTTTTTTTTACTAATGAATTTAGGAACAAACTCTCTGCAACTGAATTTATTATGCCCATAATTTATATTAAACATTCTTTACGCATAATCATCTCAAATTTTATGAAAATGAATACTTATTAGAAACAGCTCATCACATTCATTTTTGCTTTCAGTTATATAAAGGTTTTAAAAATATTTTAAAAATTTCTTTTATTATTACCTATTGATTAATAATTTTTTTTTTAAATGAAAAAAATATGTTAATACAAAATGAAGTATCCATATTTCAAACCCATTATTTCTACAGATAATTTCATTATAAGGGCTCCTACCTTATTTTTTTTTTTTACTGACAGTTAATAATAATCTAAAAGTGTTGCTGTTTTCTCCTTCAAAATGAAGCGATTGTCAGATACACCTCATTAATACTTGTCCATCTTCTATAGTATTGGCATGCAAAAAAACCCCACTTATTTAAGATCATCAAGACATAAGTACCTTAGTTATTTAGCTTTATTTTTTTTTCTTTGCCACATCCATATGAACAATAAGGAATTCATCTTGTACATGTTAGAAGCCTAATGACTTTGTAAGTCTGTCCTTATTTTTCTCAAAATAATTTTTTTTTCTCTAGGAAATCAATCTAGAAATTTCTGACCGTGATCCTAATTACAACAAAGGTGGAATACCCTACAAGCTAGTGGCCGAAACATGTATACCTGGGATAAATGTTGATGATCTAGGAAGCATTTTTGAAGAGCATAGAATTTGTAAAAACCTGACCATCTGGCAACATTTGAATTGTGGGAATCAAGAAGCTGGTGGAGTCTACGGAGAAGAAGAGAAGAAATTTATTTTCAACAATGTGATTGTTGGGAGGACAGCTAAAGCTCGTTTTAAGATTGCCAACAACAACAAGGTAAATTGTGGGACATTGGTTTGCATAATGTTTTAGAATTTAGCTTTAAGTTGTTTTCTATTGATGTAACAATATATATGATTCAACATTTTTTTCTTATTGATTGTATTGATGGCCTATGATTCATTGCAGCCGGTGGAAAGACATGAAATGAATGTATGTCAGTGGTTGGAGACAATATATTATAAATATTGCATACCTCATTACAGTTTCAATCTAATGACAATAACATTTTAGTACTAATACTGGATGGCTCCCTGGTTAACTGGCATGCATTCACGACTTGATGGTCTCAGGTTCGAACCACTGCCACTCTCCTGCCAGTCTGGGAGAGGTTTGGCTATCCAAAACTTAAAACAAAACAAAACACTTTCAATAAAATCCTTGTCATTAGTGCTTGACTGAGTGAACATCTTTTATCTCTTTTGAGTCTCAATACCATTTTCTGATAGGGTAATCTGAGCCAAAAAAAAAAGAATTTTGCAATTCTTAATTGCTGCCATTACAATCATCGACCCCTTTGATGTCTATTCCTAAAGAACATAAACACATTTCTGGTTCTCATCCCAACCTATGCAGGTAATATTAGATTTATGCGCTCATATAATTTATATCATAATTAATCAATCCATTCTTACTTGATATCTCTGAAGGTACCATGTGATGTAGCCTTTACCCTAAAACCTACCAACATTAAGGGTTCCCCAAAGACTTCTGATGTTTTTGACTTGGAACCTAGTCGGATTCAAATAGCCAATCACAGTTTCACCTATGTGACTATTTCATTCACACCCCCTTCCATGCAGGTAAATTTTAACATGTATGAAAAAAGGCAATGAGTAGCTAGAATCAAAGTTTTTATAAGATTATCAAATAATTGTATTTAATGAGGCAATAACAAAGCTTAGGTGACTGGTCATAGCTTCCATAACTATAAGGACAATAGAATTGAAAGTAATATAATATACTGTAAATTTCATGAACCCAAATGATGGACTAATTCATTAAAAGTGCATCCTGTTTGTTCAGTCTTACAGTGCAATGTTTGAAGCGTCTATTGAGGGCCTAAGTCCTAATCAGGTCAAAGGGAAGTCTTTAGTGTTTGAGGTCTCTGGGGAAGGTAACTTGCCAAGGATAACCATCGCCAAGCCCACGGTGAGAAACAAGACTGGACAACCCCTTTTACTTTTCAAGAGGTCATTGGTTGGCCGTTCAGAGTCACTGCCCTTTGAACTTTTTAATGAAGGCACGCTACCTAGCAAGGTAAGAAATTCAGCTTTATAATTTGACTTTATATTTTATTTAAAACTCTTAGAAATGTATATTCAGCTAACTTTTTTCTTCATAATAACTGATATGTTTGGATAACTGTAGCCTTTTTTTTATGTACAATGTTGTCTATACATTCTTAGCAGGTATACATCCAATGGTGTTGAATATATAAATACATAGAAAAACATGTTCATAATGGGCAATTAAGTTTTAATTTTTAAAATAGTTGTAGCCTTGTAGGCCTATATAATTTGAAATAAAAAGTTTCAGGAAATACATTTTGACCATAACAAGAATATGTTTTTGATAGTTTTGGGTGCTTAATTATGTTCCAAAAAAGACAGTGTCCTGCTAAACTTTGTTTTGATGTTTAAACAGGTCAACATTGATGTGCTGGACAGTGACCAAGTCTTCATGCTCAAACCAACCAAAGAAACCAGAGATCTTGTTGGAGACATCAGCTATGAAAACCCTGGTCAGTTATCCAATTTCTTTTGTGTTCCCAAATTTTATGTTCAGTTTGAGCTCCTATGTTCATGGCAAATTTAAAAACAAAGGGCGAATCTTTCTCACTGGAATAAACATTCTTAGAGGGAAAAAAAATTTAGCAAAGTGAACAATTTTGGGGAAACCCTGAATGAATTCCTCTGCAAGATTGCCAATTCATTTAAAAACATTTTGATTATTAATAGTAGTATTTTTAGAATAATATTTTTTTAAAGGAAATTATTATTATATTATTAAAAAAATGTACGTATGTTCAGTTGAAAATATAAATAAGCCTTTTACTTTTAGGATTATAACATACAAAATTAGTGAAGAGATATGAATCTTATAATATTTAGACTACACAATCATACAGCATCATTTAGAAAAATAAAAAATAAACTTCACTTGAAGAATGAAATTACAGATATCAAAGTGTTATCAGTTTTTTTATTACAATGTCTCAGATTAAATGTTTGTTTCATTTATGTTTATATCTAGCTAAATTTTAATTGCCTATGCCTGGATAAATTTAGTTTCTAAATATAATAGTTTGTTTTTTTGACAATATAAATCTGTGACCCTATCAGCAGAAATAAGAAAGAAGGCTCACACTGCCTCAGTAGTCATAAATCCTAACGAAAGAGCCACTTTTGAGGTCATCTACCAGCCTAGAGAAGTGCGAAGGTCTCAGGCCAGCATCAAGGTTACAGTCATTGACAACCAGTATGAGGATTACATTGTCCAGATGGTGGGTGAAGGCTACAAGGATGACATCACTTTGGACAACATTGGCTCCATGGCTGTTTATATAGAGCCAGAGAATGAGCTAGGCAACATGGCAGAGGAAGACGTTGATGGTAATATTTTTTTTTTGTTGTTTCTTAAATGCATACATCATATTTTCATTGTCCATCTTCCCCTGTACTGATATGGTTTTTCTTGATACAGCCTCATTATGGTGAAAATCAAGAGATGTTGATCTTTAATAGTTCAAAAGCAAACTTTTTAGATTAGTTTGAGTTTGTTTCTTTTTAAACTGTGAAACTGTTTGCATATTGTAGAGATATATATTTCAATAGCAAACCTCATTAGTTAGAGGTTATAAAAAACAACTCATTTTTCTATTTTTTTCATATAGCAAATGTATTTTACAATTGATTTATTGGCAATTTTTTTTTAATTTTATAATTTCAGTTATCTGTTTTGCATTTTACAAACATTTCTCATAGCTTTTATACTTTTGTTTGTAAGTTATACTGATCTTGATTCAAACCAATGAACAAGAAATACATCAAAACAGCATTAGTTTCTTTATATTTTCTATTAACATCTGAATCAATGATGAATGACTGACATTTTCAGAAGATAGTCATGGCAAATTAGACTCTAAACAAAGGTCCGGTGAATCTACCTATGCAGGCTCAATTTCATCCCAGGACATGCTTAAATTAGATGACTACAGTGTGTTGGGTACCAGTTCATCTATTAATGTTTCACTTAGTTGTTTGATGGAATGCTGCTTCAATTTCATTCTTAAACATTTGCACCAAATTTTCTTTCAATTTGAGTTTAAAAGTTTTAAGGCTTTTAAAAAAGTGCCTTTCATTTTAATATTATATTTTTAGATCACTTAGAGGCTTTTTATGTTTTTGATATTTTTTTAAATGTTTAATTAAAATTTAGTTTTTAAGCATTAATGTCTTATAAAATTTTTTATTTGTAATAACAAGATCTAGCTTTAGGAAGCTTTTAATTTAGCCTTTAGAAGGTCTGTTCAAACTTCAGGAAAAATAGCATCTTTGGGATTCTTAGCTAATAACTAGTTAGGCCGCTGAGATGTGAAATGTTAATTACTAGTAACTAGATAAATAAAATTACATTTTGTTCTATTTTCAACAAAAAAAATTTTTTTTCTATTTTAACAACTTTGAAGCTTTATACTGTTGTGCAGTTGAAAATTACTTTTAAGATGTAGATCTAATTAACATTAAAAAAATCAGAGACTTTGTTGCAAGTTTAAAACATGACAGCTTAGTCCTCCATAAGTACAATGAAAGTTACTATCTAGTGTCTGCAGCTACCAGAACTAGCAGTTGATACATAAAAATGAACATTAGTTGAATAGGTTTTGAACTTTATGACAAGAGTTGCTGAGGTTCCCAACTGCTTAACCAGCAACACACTTGTACAACACAATTGAATAGCACTGACTAACTACTCTTTACAAATGTGAGATTATCAAATGATTCTGAGAACGGGAAAGTGATTGTTTCTTAATTTCAAATAGTATAGCTCAACTTTGCCTAAGCTTTTTTGTAGCATCACTTAATTTTTTTTTTTACTTTTAATTCTGTTAATTTAATTTACTTTTAATACTTTTAACAAAATAAATAGTGTATTATTTTGTTGTTGATTTAGGACTAAAGGCCACAGTTTTCTACAGAAAACTTTTTCCATTTCCATTTTATAAACAGAGGGTGTGGTAGCTCAGTGGTTAAGTGTTTTCGTCTGAATGGAAGGGTCTCAGCTTCAAATTCTGATAAAACTGTGATTATGAATTTCTGAATATTTAGGACCTCATGAGTCCACCCAACTCTAATGGGTTACACCTGACATTAAGTTGGGGAAAGGAAAGTGGGTTGGTCATTGTGCAGGCCACAAGAATCAGAAACAAATCATCTTTACATTATCTGTCCCATAGATTGCAAGGTCTGTAAGGGATACTTTACTTTTTTTTTGTTAATTTGTAAACAAAATAATTTTTTTGGAAAATATAAAAACATAAATTTGTGAAGTTTTAGTTTTGAATGCTTTATAAAATTTTGAATCTTTGGAACTGATTATAATGTCCTAGCCCAAATCTCTGCAGGGCTGACAGCAGGCACAGATTGAGCTTCAAACCATAAAGCTGACAGCACATATATACCTATTATAAGATCTTTCTTCTACATTATTAAAAACCATGTCTATTCTGAATATATATAATACTAAAGGGCTAATGATGTTCACATCATTATTGTCATTTGTTGTAGCTGCCAAGTCCAATGTCATGAACTTCAGTGATTGCTATATCAATGAAAGCTGTACACTCAACTTGACTATGACCAGTCACTCTACCACTGACTGTGTCCGCTTCCAATGGCCAGACCATTCAGAATTTACATTTTCACCACAGGTATATTGACTTTCCTTTTTGCTTTTGGATCTTGTTGTATTTCAGTAGCAAAATGGTTTGATCCAATTTTTATGAAAGAAACAATATTGTAGAACCACTTCCAGACCAAACTTGTTTTTGGGTTATACTTGTAGATCTTTTTATAAAGCTTATATCAAATCACTCTGTCTGTCTGTCTGTCTGGTACTAATATTTTACACATTATTTCTCTCACTTCTCATTCCATGGATCAAGTTGAAACTTTGTACAATTGTTCATTTTCCCTAATTCAAAACATGAATCAATCAAAATATGAATTACTTTTATTAGGTATAGAAAATGGAAATAAATTTTAAATTATTTATATATATATATATTATATTACCATATTTTTCCATATTTTAACACACTAATGCAAACTTATGCTAAGTACGTTTTGAAACACTTACTACTACATTTAAAAAAATGTATCTTTTATTTTTGAAGAGAAAAAATTTATTTAGTATGCAAATAAGTGGAAAATAATTTAAAACAACAATTAATAAGTAGTTTTTCATATTATCCTGTGAACTGCAATGTACTACTACTACTATAGACTAAAGAACTAAAGTCAGGTGTTAAACTTTGAGATTGAAACCTGATAGATAGCAAAGCCAAGTCAAAGAGTTCTTAGCCTCTTGGACACTCAAAATTTAATACATAAAAGCCACAGTTGAGTCAGTGGGGATGAGGTGGTCGAATGGTTAAGCGCTTGGCTTCTGAACCCGAGGTCCTGGGTTCAAATCCTGCTGAAGACTGGGGTTTTTGAATTTCAGGATTTATGGAGCCCCTGAGTCCACCCAACTCTAATGGGTACCGGACTTAAATTGGGAAAAGTAGAAGTGGTTGGTCGTTGTGCTGGCCACATAACACCATGCTCATTAACTATTGGCCAAAGAAACAAATGACCTTAACATCATCTGCCCCATAGATCGCAAGGTCTGAAGGGGACACTTTACTTTTTTTTTACTTTACAGTTGAGTCT
>JADKLZ010000167.1:23960161-23973927 GCA_021533235.1 Biomphalaria straminea
GGACATTGGGTGGCGAGTTCTCTTTTTAGAGATTGGTCACAATTGACCTTGATAACCTCTTCCAAGGTAGTACTGTGTGATAACATGTAAGACATGGACGGACCAGTTTATCCTTTCCTTCAGCTTCCATTTTCACAAAAAATTGAATGTTGAAATCTATTTACTTTGCAAAGATTCTTTGTAGCACATTCTAAGCCTCAAATATTTCACTGGTATTTATTTTTTACTTAATTTTAATTAGATTTCAATATTTATAAAACTTAATTTTCTCTTGTGGTTATTTGTTGGATATTGAAGACACCAACCAATAGATGGCTTTCTCTCCCCTACTCAGAAAGTGGACACGGAGATGCCCATTGAGGATATTCTAGAAGTTCTCTTATTGTATGTCCTTAGTTCCAAATGTTACAATTTTCTCTTGAATTCCTTCATATTTTTGTTATCACTTTTTAAAGTACAATGTTCAGTTCCTGTTATTTAAAAATAAAAAAAGAAAGGATAAAATTGAAAACTAAAACATTAAATTTTATCTTTTTAATTTTTTTTTTTTAAATCAACATTTTCATACATTATCACGAGATGTAATTGAATTTATTTTACTGTTAGAATGACTTGAAAATGAATACATTTTTTGAACTCTCATTACAAAGAAAAAAAAAGTAAAGTTTCACCTTTCAACCCTGTGATTTTTGGGGCAGGTAATGTAAAGGTCATCTGTTTCTGTGGCCCATGGTTATTAAAGACGTCATGTGGCCTGCACAACAACAAACTGCTTTTACTTTTCCCCAACTTATGTCAGGTACCCATTAGAAATTGGTGGAGGCACCCTAAAGATCCAGAAAATAAAAATTCCAGTCACCAGAATTTGAACCCAGGACCCCCAGTTTGGAAGCCAAGCGATTTAATACTCGGCCACTGTGCCTCCAGTCATTACAAGCTTAAGTATTTAAAAAATTGTGTTTCATTATTTAGTTTCAAATTATTTAATTTTCAATAATTACAAGGTGTTTAACATTGCTTCAATAAAATATGTGAGATTGGTATATCATTTTCCATATTTCAATTTCATTTGTCAGGCAATTATTACATGATGCAACTATATTTTTAGTCACTAAGTATCTTGAGACTTGGGAATACATAAATTAGCTGTTATGTCATTGTTGATGGTGCGATGAAATCATTGTCATTACTAGTAAAACAGAATCATGGCTTATCCAACTTGTTATTTTCAAACAACAGTTGTAGCCATAAAAAAAGTCTAGCCTAGCCTTGGACCACTATTTGTTTTTCACAATAAAGTAACATTAACAGACTAGGCCCCTTTCTTTTTTCCATAAAATTTCTCATTATACTTTTTCAATGAACACATCAGAATCCTATGACATTGTATATGGTGTGTAGCTTTAACTCTTTCTCTCCTAACTGACGATACCAACGTTGATTCCCCCAGAATGTGGTAAATAATTACGGAGAAAAAGAGTTAAATTAGGAGACCCCTTTTTAAAAATTTTAGACAGCTATAAACTGATTGACCTGAAAATCTAGGGTCCCTTGATTTAAAGTTTTGTAATCCAGGTCTCATGAAACTTTATAAAGTAGTAGTTTATTTTGTAGTGATGTTTATTTTGTAATGATGTTTAATACTAGTTGTAAACATGTTTATTAGATTAAATGTAGTGTGTAGTGCCCATGGAGTTTATTTAAGTGCTATATAAATTGCTTTTGTATTATGTTAAGTGGCTGCAGGGTCTATGTCCTGAAGATTTATAGAAAGATTTCATCTATTATGTTTTTGTTGATGTCCAGTGGCAGCAGGTCCCATGTCCCTGAGAATAATCTGAAGCCTTCCAAGAAGAAAGTGGTTGAGACAGAGCCTGAACCTCAGTACACTGAAATAGCAGACTCTGTCAGGGACATTGAGCTACTGGTCTCAGGGGTGGCTGACTACACCAAGTGCTCCTGTCAGGTAGAAAGCATCCATTTCAAGAGTACACCCATGTTCCAGACTAGGGTCTACAGGTGAGTTTAGTATAGACAATTTAGGCACCAAAGCTGGTCCTAAGTGTTTTCTATAGAATTACTTCATAACTAAAAAAAGTTAGCTGTAAACCTATAACACCTTTCTGGTATTCTGGTCTTGAGAACCAAGTTTAGTGTCATATGTCAGTCCATTAAGGTTATATCTTAGAAGTAGTTAAAAGAAATTAATGTTAGTTGCTCATTTTCCCACAATCCAATCCTTTTGGCCATAAAACCATAGAAATAAATACTGTTGCCTCTTAGTCTCTTCAAAGTATCTTTAGTATGAGACTTAACTCATGATGTGATACTGAAACCCCTATAACCCTGTCAGATTTAACAATGATACTTGACCTTAACTTGGTGAAGGAAAGAGTTACCATCTTTGTAATTTTTTTATTGCTGAAATGGGTGGCTCAAAGGGGAAGAAAAAAAAAATGTGATTACAAAAATGTTAAATCAAAGCTTAGTGCCATGGATCATTGTATAGTGATGCTGTAATGAAGTCTCATAATGCATAAAGAAGACTTCAATACAATGATGTTTTTTTTTATTCCCCTTAAACAAATAATAATAACTTATTGTACCATAGAATTTAAAAAAAAACGTTTGACAGATTTCTTTTCAATAAAAAGTAAAAGGCAAGGGGAATAACCAAATTGAAGAGTAGTTTAAAGAAATATAACTAAATTTGAAAAAAGGTCTGATTGAAAATCTAATATTGAAAAGTAATTTAATGAAATTTAGTTTAATTTAAAAAAAGGCAAGGAGATTAACCAAATTGAAGATCAGTTTTAAGAAATATAACTTATTTTATTTGTATTAATTTCTGTCTTTATGAATAGTGTTGTGCTGAACAATGAAGGAAAAGTGGCCCTCAACTATCACTGGCATGTATTAATGGACAGTTTTACACCCAGTGTCCAGCGCTCAGTCACTTTCATGTCCAGTGGAGACAGGCCAGAATCCAGGGTAGATGTTGTGGACATCCCTTACACACCTTTCTTTGTGGAGCCTGAGTTTGGAACCATTGCTGCTGGGAAGTCTGCATCCTGTGTTGTGAAGTTTGCTCCCTTGGATGCCAATGACTATGAAGGCAGATTAATATGCAGGTATGTATTGTCAGAACGCAGCTAGCAGAAATAGGAAATAGTTTTATATCTAAAGAGGCCTGGTGGCTAAGTGGTAAAAAGCTTGACTTCCAAACCAATGGGGTCTCAACTCAAATTCCGATGAAGATTTGTATTTTTAATTTCGTGATCTTTAGGGCGCCTCTGAGTCCACCTGACATTGGTTGGGAAAAGTTAAGCTGGTTGGTCATTGTGCTGGCCGCATGACACTCATTAACTGTGTGCCACAGAAACAGATGACCTTTACATTTTTTGACCCATAGAGCACAAGGTCTGAAAGGGGGAACTTAACTTACTTGTAATGACCTAAAAAAAAAAGAGTAGTTAGGGTTAGACTGAGAATTATGACAGAGACTACAAATAAGCGACTGAATAGATAACAAACAAAGATGGCATTTTCCATTTAGAGAGAATGGACATTATTCTAAGTAGAGAAGAACATTTTATGAAAACTTTTGATATTTATGATATTTCAATATCTGGGAGAGTCCACAAGAATGTTGGCAGTATTGAATTGAATCTTAACAATGTACATAATTTTTTATAATATTTAGGAAGCCATAACTTTGTTAATGAACATATAACTTACTTTGAAGAGTTTGGGTTGAAGTGTAAATGAAAAATTTGTTAACTTTAAAGCTACCCATATCACAACATGTTTTAACAACATAAGAATTTAGATTCTGATGATAATATACATTTAAGGATTGACTCATTGTTGCAATAGATTTAATGAAATATGTTAACAGTATAAGTATGAGTTCACATGCCATTCAATATGCTAATTGATGGTTTTTGTTAATTTGTAAAGGATAAGGTGTTAAATTCCTTGTCTTGTTATCTGCCTGTGTCTCTAGCATACCTCACATGGATAAAGGATCCCATGGCCCAGTGATTGGTTTGAAAGGACGAAGCCTGATGCCCTACTGTCACTTTGAGCTGGAAGACTCTGACTACATCAGTCGCTCTAGGAGCAACTTGGATGGCACACAAAGTGCTCCCATAGACCCCAGCACCAGAGTGATAGAATTTAGTGTGTGCGGATCTGGTGTCAAGTGTCACAAGTAGGTATCTTACCAAACAAATACATCACAAAACAAGTAGGTATCTTAAAACAAGTAGGTATTATACCAAACAGATACATCACAAGCAGGTACCATACCAAAAAGATACATCACAAAAAAAAAAAAAATAAACAAAAAAAAATAAACAAAAACTTGAAGGTAGTTCAAATACATTAACATACAAAGAAAGTTTTGTATCACTTTCATGTTATTGACTCTCTTTCAGGGAGTTTGGAATCATCAACCCAACCAATGAGTCCTTTACTTTTGAATGGCAGTGTGAGGATGACAGCGATGCCAGACTTCCATCAAGTTTTAGATGTCTTAACCCTAAAGGGGAAATTAAAAGTGGTAGAAAGTTTAAGGTAATGAAATATATTTAAACTTCTTATTTTGTTACTGTGGCCTATAGTTAACAAAGGTGTCATGTGGCCAGCACAACGTCCAATCCCAAATAATCTTAAGTACCTATTTGAGCTGGGTTATATCAGAGGCACCCTAATGATCCTAAAATTAAAAAAATCCCAGGCTCACCAGAATTTGAACCAGGACCCCTCGGTTTGGAAGCAAAGCATTTTACCACTTAGCCACTGCACTTCCTTCTTGATTGTACATTTGATATTTGAACATTACACCCAATAGGGTTTGTTGCTGCTATTTCGTTTCGTATCGTTTTTCAAAACTATTGGGCCGGAAGTGGCTTTTTTTCCTATATAACTTTGCATTTTTCAGTTCTCTTTATAAATTAAAATGACATTATTATGATATAATAATAAGTGTGCCTGATAGAGAAAAAAATTATGCACAAAAATACGGGTGATTGAGATCAAACCAGATAGAGGCTATAAAAAGAAAAAGAGTTAAAAATAGCGCGGGAACGTGCACATTTACAGTACTTTATTTGATGAGTATTTTACCCAAGATCTGTGTTGTTTTTTTTAGTACTAGCTTATTTCAAGTACCCGGCATTTTTCGATACACAATTTCATGAAGAGAAAAAAAATTTTTTTTAATGATTTTAAACTTTAAATGATTTTATTCCTTGTAACTTCTTGTGTGAGTAAAGAGGCCAATCCTTTGTTTTTTCACCATTATTTCTACTTGGCATCTGCAATCGAGGACTTTCTTTTAAAGGTTACTTTTCTTGTGGATCTATCCAGTGCCACTTTTTCCCAGCTGTTAGTGCCGACTTTGAAGAGCTTTATGTCGCGTTTGCATACACCAGTGTACCTTAGAAGTGGAAGACAAGCGGATCTCCTGCCTTCTGTTAAATCACCATAGGAATGTCTGTCACGGTCATGAGATCTTTATTCAAAAGAAGCATCTTCCAAGATCACTTGCACTGTAGCATATGATACCTTTTACTCAAGCTACCTTCAAAGATCTTCTTTGACCGTGACAACCCCTCATCATCATCATTTCTTTGGGTTCCTCATAGAACATATGACCTCAACAAAAACACGTCACTCTCCACAGTCTATTGCTAGTTGTTTTTTTTTTTATGGTTTCCCAGCTCTTTTCGATCTTCTCGGCTTTCTCTAGTATACTGCGTCGCCTGGATTCTGATTAAATCTACATCTACGTAATAAAAAAACACACCTGGAAGAAGTATTTCATTAATATTTTTTTAATGGCTAAAACGTGACTACTCAGAATTCAGAGGCACATCCCTGTGGGCGCCCATAATTGCCTCTTCCATAAAACTTTGTATTTAAAAAATAAATATATCCAATGCTTGAGATCCTGCTTGCATACTTAGGCCCTATATAAATCGATCCGGTATCAATGTATTAAGTAGCAATAACCCCGCAAAAAAATGTAATGAAAGAAGATTGAGTTATACATATATTTTTGTGATGGTACGCACCGGTACTTGTACCGGCACCTTTTTTCAATGTCGGGAAAAATTATTACTTTTATAGTATTTCAACGTTAATTGTTAATTTATTAGTAGTTGAAAGTTAGCAATCTATCATGAGTACCGGCACCTATTTTTTTTTAGTACAAAAAAAAAAGAATTTTATATATGAATACAGTTTACTTTCAGCCGACATTCTCTCTGTGGCATTTTACGTCTCGTGAGACAATGTTTTCCCTTTGCGACTTCTTGTGTGGCTAAAGAGGCCAATCCTTGATACCCAGCTGCGGTTGCAGGTTGCCGAACTTCTGGCAAGCAGCAGATAGTTTGTAAACCAGGGTCTGGAGCTGAATATCAGAGTCAGCTACAATCTGCATCATCAGCATACAAGAGTTCCCTAATAAGTATCCTCCTAACCTTGGTTTTTGCCCGCCGACATTATTAACCGTATTACTAACAACATCTGTATGTGAAAGTCTCAATCATCTCGAGTCTTAGACAGTCATTATTTTAGACTAGATTTAAGTTAAGTCTAGACCTAGATCTAGTAGGCCTATTACTATAAAAAAAAAAAACAGTCATTAGAAATCATTAGCATTTTAATTATTAGGTCTAGGCATTGAAAAGTAAATTTATTATAAACTATAATAGATCTAAGTCTAAGTACTAACTTATTAAATAAGAAGAAATATTATAATGAATATTGTATAGATCTAGATTGACTAAATTATAGATAGATCTATAGATCTAGTTAAGTACATTAAGTTAAGTATAAATTATGGTAAATGTATTACGGTAGCCTAAATTATTAGATCTATGTCCTATGTCTATATATAATAATCTAATAATTAATCAACTTTAGTCTTTATTAATATCTATACTTTATTCTAATAAAAAATGACTATAGGAATAGCATAAGATAGAATCTATACTATTACTAGATCTATTCAAGTTTTATAGGGCCTATATGAATCTAGACTGGAATTAGATCATAGATCTAAATATAGGACTTTACTAACAGAGAAATGATATGTACAATTGCACAAGAAAAGAAACTGGGTTTTTCTAAACTCTAATACTTGGTATGCAATAGTAAAACAGTAACCACTAAATAAATCGAAACTCGAAATCAAAAACGTAAATTTATTGTAATATATATAGGTCTGTGGTTGAATTTTATATAGAAGATATATAGAAGAAATGACTTTTGTAATTTCCTTTACAGAAAAATTGGGCTATTCGCGTCTGACACATATATGTTCAGCAACAAACCCTATTGTGTTTGTACTAATAATGTATGTTTATGAATGCTGTTATTGAGCTCTCTATGTATTAATACTATTGATATTTTATTGTCTTGACTAGGTTGGGTTTGAGTTTGTGTCTAATGATCAAGATGTTGTTGAATCCTTCTGGAAATTCAGCATCCCATCTAGAGCCATCACTATTCCATTCATGATGGTTGGTTACACCAGAGAACCAAATATTTGTATGGACAGATCACATCTCAACTTTAAATCACTTTTAATAGGTATTTTGAGTTTAGGATTGTAACCTAATCATAGTATTGCTTAGAAAACAATAGCCAACGGTTGTTTCACATAATCACATAAACATATTCTCTGAGATTATTATGCAGGAAAAGTGCTGGAGTTTGTAATTTGGAGAGTAGGCCTACTTGGTGTTATGAAGCCTAAGGCTATATTTCAGATTTGGGTTGAGATTAGGATATTCAATTCCCATTCAATCTTTTTGTAACATTTAATTTTTTTTTCTTTATAATCTCATGCTAAGCATTTGGCCTTAAAAAAACGTATCTCTCCTGTTCTACAAATGTTCAAGTTCCTATTTTTGTATATACACATATATATATATATTATTATTTTTTTAGTTTAGTTTAATACAATCACAATAAAAAAAAATTTAGGGTCAGTTTAAAATGTGCCCTGAAGTTGCAATTTTTTTGGGGGCAGAAATCTGTCTGAAAAATATAAATTAATAAAATTAACTATTCTAAAATATTTCTTTTAACTTTCTAGGACGTGAAGCCAAAGAAACAGTATTCCTAACAAACAATGAAGACACAGCATTCCAATTTTATTTTGTGGAAAATTCTTGCCACTCTGAAGGCTACTCCTCCCATATTAAAGTAGAACCAATGACTGGCCAGATTCCACCAAAATCCAGGCATGTATTTCCATTGACACTTATGCTTCAGAATGATAGAGAATGATTGTAAGTACTGATGTTCAAAACAAAAAGCTTTTTTTTAACTAAAATGTTTAACTAATTTTGTTCCATTTTTTTTTATAGTGTTCCTATACAAATATATTTTGCACCAAAAACTGAAAAAGAGGTAAACTTTAACTTAAAGTGTAACATACCACATAAAAAGTCACCTTTGACCTTGAATGTCAAGGCTGAGGGTTACCAAATGAACAGTATTCTGCTATGTGAGGATTCTACAGCAAATAGAATAGAGCTAAGTGAAAGAGGAATCAATCAAATAAATTTTGGAGAGGTGAGACACTTATTTGTTCATACTTTTTGTTTCCAAATACCTTTTGAGTTTGTTTAATATCTTTTTTTTCCAAATGCCTTTTGAACATGTATTTTGTCCTGAACTAGTCTGCAAAACTTTAAAAAAGCTACACAATTTAAAGATTTTATTGACATGAATTGGATGTCATAGATGAGTGTTTTGGCCCTTGGCTTCCTAACAGAGGTTTTCATTCAAGTTCTGGTGAAAACTGGTATTTTAAACTTTCATATTCTTAGGATGCCACCAAACTGGATACCTAGTAAACTTAAGGGAAGAAAAGGATTGTTAGTCATTGTGCTGGTCACACAACATCCTGCCAAGCAGATATACTTTACATCATCTGGCTCATAAATTGCATGGTCTGAAAGGGTAACTTTTAATTGACGAGAAGGACTAAATTTATATAAGATCAATATAGTATAGAGGCATGGTGGCTGAGCAGTAAAGGCTTGGCTAGCGAATGGGGGATCCCGTGTTTGAATCTTGGCAAAGACTGGGATTTTTTATTTTTGGATCTTTGGGTGCCTTTTGAGTCCACCCAGCTTTAATGGGTACTTGACATTAGTTGGGGAAAAAAGTAAAGGCGGTTGGTCGTTGTGCTGGCCACATGACACCCTAGTTAACCTTAGGCCACAGAAACAGATGACCATTACATCATCTGCCCTATAGACTTTAAGGTCTAAAAGGGGAGCTTTAGTATGCCTGTTTCTTCTCATAAGTATAAGCTGTAAATAAGAGATGACATGCACATTTTTTATTTCTCAGGTTGATATTAATGAAAATGTCATCAGACACTTGTTCCTGCTCAACACTGGCAAGTTTAACTTTGACTTTGTGTCTGAGTTTGGGGAGAAAGGTACTGGAGCAGAGGCTTTGACCTTAACCCCGCAGAAAGGGGGAGTAATGTGTGGAGAAACAGTTCAGCTCTCTCTGGCCTTCTGCCCCCTTAAGAAAGTGGCTCTTAAAAATTGTGATCTGGCAATTAAGGTAAATAAAAAACAACAAATTTATTTAGAGACATGTTGCTGTTGGTTTTAATAAAGGTTTTAATTTAACAAATGCATCAGAAAATATTTAAAAAAAACTACCAGATTAACTGTGAAAAAAAATCTATCAAGGCATATATTTTTCTTGAAATAGTAGAGTTCCTATGGAGAAAGAAGAAGCCTTTTTTTGAAAGGCATGTCTTGACTCCTAACATCTTAACTCTTTCTCTCCTAACTGACGATACCAACGTTGATTCCACCAGAAAGTGGTAAATAATTACGTAGAGAAAGAGTTAAAATCATTTTTTTTTAAAGAAATTCTTCTTTTAAATGGTTTAGTAGTTTACTGATCTCAGTATGTCAGGAATGTCTGTTATTTATAAGATAATCTTCATCTTCTCCTTTGTTCAAGATCAGGTTTGTTCCAGTGCAATTAGGCTTATACTCAGATTGATTGTTAATCTTAATTGTTTTGTATCCATGCTCTGTTTGCTTTGGTTTAATCTCTTTTTAAAGAAATCAGGGATAGTGGTTATCTGGATAAAATTTTCAGGCTGCCCTTAGGTACTCCACAAATATTAAATTTAAAAATAAAATTTATTTTTATTTTCCATTGATTAATAAACATAGGGCACCGTTTAATACTGGTAGAAGTTTTTTTTTTTTTTTGTTGTTTTTTTTATTGTGACCTGAACAACTATATTACTTATTGATTATTAGGTAATAAATGGCCCTACTTATAATTTGAGTATCATTGGTCAAAGTGTGACCCCTGGCCTGCAATTCTCCTTCAAATCTCACAATTTTGGCAACTGTTTCATCTACAAAACTGGCCTTGACCTTCCAAAGCAGCAAGTTATTCTGAAATTGATAAACAAAGACAAGAAGGAAGTGAGGTAATTACTCATTAGAATTAGAACTTATCCTAAGAAACTTCTACACTACAATCAAAGAAAAACCTTTAGCTAAACAGTTTCAAGTTACTCAAAAATATTTATAAAGATTTACCTTAGGACTAAATCTTAGTCTGTAATATGTGCTGTCCAAAATATTAAATTAGATTTCAATAAATTTTAAACATAGATTTTATTTTAAATCAGATTCAATACAAGTCTTATTTGGATAGAAAAAGATTGTTTACCCTTTTCTAATGTTATGACATACAGTGTGATACAGTGTAATGCGTTCACTTTTTTGCTGTAGTCAGAAGTTAATATATATGCTGTTTGAGAGGGCACCTTTTAAGCGTGGTCGAGAGGCTAAGTGCGGCTTGAGCTTGGCTTGCTTGGCTACCTAGAAGGGGGCTCGAGGTTCGACACCCGACTCGGGCAGAGTTGTGTTTACTGAGCGCCCAAAGGCAGCACGGGAAACCAATTCCTAGATACCCCCTCCCTCCCACCGGTCCACAAATGAGATTGGACCAAAGCGCTCTGAGCATGCTATAAGCATGAAAGTAGGGCTATATAAAAGCTATAATAATAATATTAAGAAAAATAGCATTTAAATGTATTCAGACTTTTAGTAATGCTAGTACTGAATAAATATACGTTTGTCATATTACAGTTTCTCTTTCTTTCATTATTAAATGTGTCGCCAAGCTATCTATAATGTTATCTTATTCCTAGTGTTATTAGAGTATGGGTTGAGTTGTTTGAACAGCCAGAATAACCAATGACTTGGCAGAGTTTAAGTATTGATTAACATGCATTACTAGGGACCATGGGCGCCCGCAGGATATTTTCCAGGGGGGTGCAAATTTCCGTCTACGGAGAATAATAAAGAAAGGAACTGTTTGCCCCCCCCCCCCCCCATATACTATAATAAGTGACCTTTAAATATTTGTTTCAAATTAAATATTTAACATTTGAACAAACAATTTACTTTACGCATTGTTAAGCTTATCCGTTCTGTCTATGCCTACCTACGGTCGATCAAACAGAAAATGTTAACAACGAATTGCAATTAACATCCGCCAAACAAATAGTCTCAAAATTGTGACCGGGTTCTTATTTCTCACTCCAGAGTGTCTCTGTATGGCCGTTATCTTCAGATTCAATGATTAGGTCATATCCGACCCTGTTTGACTCAGTTTGACGACGGAGCCAACAAAAAGCTAGCAATAGCATTAATAATACTCTCCCGACTTGACTACTGCAACGCCTTGCTAGCAGGTATATCTGATGACAAAATAGCAAAGCTGCAGCGAATTCTGAATAACGCCGCGTGAATAGCCCATCGGAAAACAAGACTAGATTCTGCTTTTCTAAAAGAGAAAAATCTAATTTTTTAAATCATTTATGGCTATGCAAGCAATTTTTTTCATAAAATACACCATTTTTACAACTATTCACTATAAATAGTAACAAACACGGGAGGCTCTTTAGTAAGGGAGGTAATTATTTACCATATTTTCAACACATTTATGCGAATGGTTTTAGACTTTTTGTAGAAAATTATTTTTTTTTACATTTGTGTCGCTACGCTACTTAATTTTTATTATACAAATTATAACACCTATCCAAAAATAATGTTTCCTTTTTTTAAAGAGAAAAAAATATATTTAATTAATATGCAAATAAGTGGAACATAATTTAAAACAACAATTAAAAAGTAGGTATTCATATTATCACGTGAACTACTAGTACACAGTTAGGAGAGATTAACCGAAAAAAGGACACTTTTTTTTTTAGAGATTGACCCTTACAGACAATTAGATCAATTAGAGATCCATTATAAGATATCAATTATGGCCAGGTTCACATTTGACTCCACATTCCCTTTTACATATCCTTTGGTCTACTGAACCACACAAGATCTATCAACCTTCTTTTTCCATTTTTCTCTGTCATTTTTCTTTGAAAGAATTTGATTATGATGTTCTTTCTGAAAATAGTGATACCTGCATTTGTCTTTTTACCTGCATGGGTGGACCACTTTAGGAATTGATAATAAGTTTGCGTTTTCTCGCTGTCTTTGTAAACTTGTTATGTTTGTAATGTTATCATAGTGCCTTGAGCCTACATCAAGTTTGTTAACAGCGCTCTATAAAAAAAAACGTTATTATTATGAAGAGCTTTCTTGTATAGTCTGCAATCGTAAACTGGTGGACGTGTTTAACCTGCTATCTAGAACTAAAACCGACCTTAATTCTGCATAACATAAATACATTTACACATATGACTGCACTCCTCATTCTTGTTCAAAGAAGCTTTCACATTTATCGTATTGAAATAAAATCAGCAAGGATTTCTTCTCCAAGACAAAGAGAAAATATTTCTCCCATTCTAGGCCCTAACTAAATATAATAATAAGTATAATTATGTGCAAGAGATAACAAATTGTCACGACTTACGTGCAATAGTGTTAAAGCGTGGTTTGATAGTTGTGTAGTTGTATAGATTGGCTTGCGAGATCGTTCACACCACACTCACAGAAATATTCAATAAGTGAATAACGATAGTTGAACTTGAACTTATTTACACTTTAATACTCAAAATAAGGACACAGTCAGAAATCGTGTTGCTAGTTCTAGGCGTCACGTCCGTCTCTATCTTTCGTCGTTATGTAATCCTAGTTTTTAATCCCTACGTCACGTCATTCTATAGATACCCGATTTTCCCAATACTTCTACGCGTCAAGTCATTACAATAGAATATTTCACACTTTTTTTTATATTACAAAAATTGCAAGACTATAATAAAGCGTACATGGTCGACCCTCAACACCTCATTAGCATATTCTACTTTATTGCAATAATAGTTTTTCCTTACAGCTGTACTTCAGTGGAAGCAAAACTTCTTAAATTGCTACTTCTAAGAAATTAATTTTTATAAAATTTACTACAATGTGGCTACTAGAATCTAGAGGGGTGCACGTCAAAAATCTATTCCTATTAAACCTAGACTAGTCAACTCGAACATTAATTTATCCTTATGATTGTACTACAGTGGAATTACTACTTGCTCAGTGGCTACTAAGAAGTTAATTGATTTAATGATGCAAAAAAAAAAAAAGGTAATGTCTACAATTTTGCTACTCAGAATCCAGGGGGGTGCAAGTGCACCCCCTTGCACCCCCCTGCGGGCGCCCATGCTAGGGACATGTGTAGGATGTAATCACGTTATTTTTTTTTAAAGTCTGTCTTTTCTAAGATAAGAAGATGAGATA
>JADKLZ010000167.1:23978927-24009875 GCA_021533235.1 Biomphalaria straminea
TTAGCATTAGATAACTTGTGTAGTATGTCATCAATGTTAGGCATAGGGTAAGGATCAAATTCTGTTATCTTATTTAACTGCCTATAGTCTATGCATAGTCTTATGTCCCCATTCTTTTTCTTTGCTATAACTATTGGTGAAGCATAAGCTGAATTAGATGGTTCTATTATTCCTAGTTTTAATAAGTTATCAATTTCATTCTTAACTTTTTCCTGTAAGTGTAGTGGAATCCTATAAGGCTTCATAAAAATGGGCTTATCGCTTGTTAGTTTTATGTCATGCTTTATAATGTCTGTTTTCCCTGGCAAACTTGAAAAAATTTCTTTGAAATCACTAACAATGTTCATTATGTCCCTTGTCTTTTCTGGAGATAAATTTCCCAAATTTAACTTTTCCCATGTTTGACTATCTTTTGTTTCTAGTATAGGTATATTTTTAATATCATTTTCTTTGGTTTCCTCATTAATTAATACCATGAAACATTCATGTATTTGTTTATCAATTTCTTCATTTTCTGCATTTAAGTTTTGAATTTGATTATTTTGATTTTCATTGTCTACCTCTGTATCTATCCCTTGAAATTGTTCTTCATTTCTTTCTGTGTATAGTTTCAAATTATTTATATGGTAAGTTTTTATTTTCCCATTCATGTTTATCTTGTAGTTTACTTCACTTGTTTTGTGTGTGACAGTAAATGGTCCTTTCCATTGTTTTCCTAATTTGTTTTTCAAGTCAATTACCAAAAGTAATACCTTATCTCCTACTTCTAACTTTCTTAATTTTCTTTTTTCATTTAAGTTCTCATGCACTGTTTCTTTATATTTCATATTATTCTCATAAGCTTCTTTCCATATCTGTTTTAAATCTAATATTGTTTCATTAATATTTTCATTTTCCTCTTTGTCTATAATTAAGCTTTCTTTAAAAATTTGTATCTCATCCCTGGGTTTCCTTCCATGAACCAACTCATATGGTGAAAATTGAGTTGCCTCATGAACATTATTTCTAAGAGAAAATAGAACAAAGTTAATATATTGATCCCAGTTTTTCTGATTGTTTTCTACAATTTTAGCTAAGGCTCTCTTTATAACTCCGTTTAGTCGTTCGCAACAACCGTTAGCCTCTGGGTGGAATGCTGAAGATCTAATATGTTCTATGCCATATTTTAATGTCCATCTTTTAAATAACTCAGATGTGAACATAGAAGCATTGTCTGATAGTAATGTTTTTGGTATCCCATGTCTCACTATGAACCTTTGATCTAAAGCATTAATAATATTCTCTGTGTCTATATTAGATAATGCTACTGCTTCAGGATATCTACTGAACATGTCCACTATTGTTAATATATATCTATTATTGTGCTCAGTTTTGGTTAAAGGTCCTATGATATCTATTGCTATCTTTTGAAATGGTTTGTTTGGTTCATCCATTGTCTGTAATGGAGCTTTACCTAATTTACCCTTAAGTCCTCTTCTTTGACACATGTCACATGACCTTATGTAGTTTGATACTGTTACTTTCATTTTAGGCCAAAACACTTGGGTTGCTAAGTTTCTGAAACATTTCTTAATACCTCTGTGTGCACTTAAATTACTATCATGTGATAAAATCATGACGTCCTTCCAATACTTTTGAGGTAAAACTAACTGTTTTATTTCTCTACCATTAAGTTTTGTTTTTCTAAACAGTATTCCTTCTTCTATGACAAATTTCTCAATTGGATTATTGTTCCTTTTATCACTAATCCTATCATAGATTTTCCCAATTATGTTATCCTGTTTTTGTTCTTGAGCTAGTTTGTTTGTTCCTTTCAATTCTTCATTTTTAATTTCTTTAGGTACCTCTTTTTGTTGCTCTGTGTCTATATGCTCATGACTTTGTATTTCAACTTGTTTTAATTCTTCTTCTTTCTCCTTATTTTCTTCAACATTAACTGTTTCATTATTTATATTACTAGGTTTCTGTGTTTCTACTTTAGGCTTATCTTTAGATCTAGTTATAACCATATTGCTTATATAGTTATCTGATTTTGTCTTTTTGTTTTGTTTAAACATTTCATATTTCTTTTCCCATGCTTCAATTTCTTGTTTGGAGCATTCTTTCAAACCTGTCAAATTTCCTATTAACATATCATGTCTCATATTAGGCATAGCTACTCCCTCACAATGACCAGTATAGAATGGTGTCTCAATGAACACTTTAAATACCTTAAACTCCTTTATACTGCCATCTGCTAACTCAACTTTTCTACTATATCCCTTATAGTACTGTGGTTCAATCAGATCAGCCCTGACGACCAATGTATTAGATCCACTATCTCTAATCGCTTGAATAGGCACATTGTTTATAAAGGCTGGATAAAAAGCAAAATTGTTTTTGTTTTCCCTAACAAAATAAACTCTATCAGAATTTCTACTTTTGTATTCCCTGCTTTTGTTTCCACTGTGTGTGTTATTACTGTAATTGTTGTTGTAATTGTTGTATCTATTACTACTGTCTGATCTGTAATTGTTCCTATCATCTGTTCTATTGTAATTGTTTGCACTACCTGATCTATTGTGATTGTTTGCACTACCTGATCTATTGTAATTATTTCTACTGTTTGACCTATTTTGTGTTCCCCAGCAGTTCATAGCTAAATGTCCCTTTCTATTGCATCTGTAACATACTACATCCCTGTTGCTTGATCTATTCCTACTATTATTGTATCTAGAATGTTGGCTATCCCTACTTCTATTTCTACTCCTATCAGTATTTTCTTGAGTGTATCCAACTAGATCAATATTCTTTTTGTCTTTACATGAAAAGGGGTTGTTAGGATAGGCATTTTTATATGTCCTTATGATTTCAGTGACATCATCTAAAATTTTAGGATTTCTCTCTTTAATAAAAGATTGTAGTTGGGGGTCACATTTAGCAATGAAATTGTCTACTAGTATAAAATTCTTTAAACTCTCAAATGAATTTTCAATCTTCTCAAATCCTAGCCATTTATTAAAATAGTCCTTTTCCATATTTATAGTGGTTTGGGGTTCTGTCTGATTAGATGGAGTATTATCAAAGTATTTTTTCCTAAATGTGCTAGCATTGTGGCCATATGCATTGAGCAGTTCCTTTTTTAAAGTTTGGTAGCTGTTTTGCACAGTGTGATCATGATTTTGGCATATTGTAAGAGCCTGTCCTTGCACAAAATCAAGCAGAATTTGAGACCATTCCTCCTCCCTTATATTACAGTTTGTCATTTTTATTTCATATCTTTTTAGATAGTCTGAAATACAGTCCCTAGCTTCTTGGAAAGGTTGTAGTTTTTTCCTTAACCAATGGTTATTATCACTTGCAACATTAGTAATGTTATTAGTGTTACCATTACTATTATTAGTGTCACTATGATTGTCTGAAGTGCTAGCATTAGAACTATCCTGTGTGTTACTAGATTTTGTCTGCTTCTGTTCTGCCTCAATTCTTAATTTCTCAATGTCATACTTTAGTTTCCTATCAGCTTCTTCTTTTATTAGTTGAGCTTCCCTATCTCTTTCTTCCTTTCTTTCCTTATCTATTCTATCTGTCTCTACTGTCACCATTTGCTGTACATAGCTAGCTAGGTCCTTCCCTTTAAGTTCCAGCTGCTTTGCCTCAGCAATAATTTGCTGGCGAAAAGTCTCCATATAATCATATGGTGGAGCTGTTGCCATTATGATTAATTCAAATAATGCAAATAATACTGTATTGATATGGCCTCCCTACTGGCCTAAATGTCACAACTTAGTTAAATACTTTTTTACAATATATAATATATCTTATATATAAATATATATAATTCTTGACACCTTTGCCTTATCTCAAATATCAACAAATATCAATTCAGTGGACTTACTCACTGCCACAACAACACAGATCTAGATTTATATTAAAACTCAAGTGGACTTACTCACAGCCACAAACTCTTAAATGTAATTGCAACTTAATTCAGTGGACTTACTTCTGGCCACATACACATGTACATGTATAAATATACCTCTTATTGGACTTACTTATTGCCAAATAACACTCTAGGACTATTCTAGTCTCTAGTCTAGATTCAATATACTCAAATATACTCAAATAACTCAATAATATACCTCAAATAACTCAAATATCTCAATATTATACCTCCCAACAGTAAATCACACTTTAGTGATACTGATAAAAAAACTCTGACCACTTAGAATGTGTTTGAACACATCTACAATATGTCAACCGATTAAATCGGGACAAAAGATCTATATATAAATATAAATAAATCCTTAGACTCAGATGTCTTTAGGATAAATAGATCTGCGTTCTCATGAGTATATAACAATGTAGTTATAACTCGAAAACAGTCTAGAACTTATACTAGACTAAACATGGCCTACCTGATCTCACTTAAGATAAAATTAATAATATATAATAATAATAAAGTAAAATAGACGTAATAAGACACAAAAAATAAATCTAGTCTAATGAGATGAGACTTTTTTAAGGAAAAGACAAGAAAGGTACAATGAATATAACGTCACATTACTTGTAAAAAAAAATATAATAAAAGATCTAGATTGATTTTATGACAAAGATACAAACAAGACGAGACAATCTAAACAATTATTGAGACTTCATTAATGAGTAGATCCACTTTCTATTGTGCCCTTATGGCGCCCTCACCAGGCAATCTACTCTTAACAAAGATCTACTATCCCTATAGACTTAAAACTAATGGAGAAGAAGATATAACTTATCTTAGTCAGAATCTGTTAATCGGTCCATGGAACGCCCACTGGTCAGCTTAACACACGTTCCCCACTGACGTAGGTAAGGTAAGGTGTGCTCCCACAAAGGTTACTTGACGGCAGTACAACGCTATGTCACTCTCTCCTGGTGCTGCTCAAAATATGGTACAGGTACGAAGTCCTCTGGTTCGGTCAGGTTCCACTGCTCACGGTTCCGGAATGTTGATCTGTTGGTGCTGTCTTCTGGTTTCAGGTCACTGGTCAGGAACAAAAGTCATTGAGACAAGCTGGTGGTGCTGTCTCAAGAGAGATGAGGAAAAATGGCTAAGTCCAACTCTCTCTTTTGATGAATAAAACGTTGTTCAACTTCAAAAGTTGAATAAAAAATCACGCAGTGTGATAGTAGGGTTTATCATCACTCGTGTGTAGATGTAGAAGTACAGCAACACTGCAACAGTCTTGCGAATAATAGATCTAATCCAACAAGCCAAGGTGACGAAAGGTGACGTCAACCGTTCAACGGTCGACTTGTAGATCCAAATAGTACAAATAGTAAATATATCCAGAGGTGACTTTCCGTACTCCAATAAAATATCCAAACTGCCGTAATGAGGTATACTGGAGGTATATTAACGACTGACTGTCCTTAAATACTTGCAACGGACGAAATAAACTTCTTTAAATGGATCTCGAGTGTTGAATCTTGTAGATCTCAGAAGACAAAATGGCTGGCCACGCCAAATCACATTGACTGGTAGAGTTGAGTCCAAAATAGTTTCGAACTTTTCTTCTTTTAATAAATCCACTGGAATAAGCGATGCCAAAAGGATCCAGCTGCAGTCCAGACCTAATGACACAAACGTAGGCTAGATCCAGTGAAAAACTGATAGTCAAGTGTACTTGTAAAATATGTAAACTGTAGATCTAAGTTGTAGACGAAATCGAAGATCCAACTGACGCCTAGATTCAGAGTCAAAATCGGCCTGTCGAGGGTCGCCACTTCTGTTAAAGCGTGGTTTGATAGTTGTGTAGTTGTATAGATTGGCTTGCGAGATCGTTCACACCACACTCACAGAAATATTCAATAAGTGAATAACGATAGTTGAACTTGAACTTATTTACACTTTAATACTCAAAATAAGGACACAGTCAGAAATCGTGTTGCTAGTTCTAGGCGTCACGTCCGTCTCTATCTTTCGTCGTTATGTAATCCTAGTTTTTAATCCCTACGTCACGTCATTCTATAGATACCCGATTTTCCCAATACTTCTACGCGTCAAGTCATTACAATAGAATATTTCACACTTTTTTTTATATTACAAAAATTGCAAGACTATAATAAAGCGTACATGGTCGACCCTCAACACCTCATTAGCATATTCTACTTTATTGCAATAATAGTTTTTCCTTACAGCTGTACTTCAGTGGAAGCAAAACTTCTTAAATTGCTACTTCTAAGAAATTAATTTTTATAAAATTTACTACAATGTGGCTACTAGAATCTAGAGGGGTGCACGTCAAAAATCTATTCCTATTAAACCTAGACTAGTCAACTCGAACATTAATTTATCCTTATGATTGTACTACAGTGGAATTACTACTTGCTCAGTGGCTACTAAGAAGTTAATTGATTTAATGATGCAAAAAAAAAAAAAGGTAATGTCTACAATTTTGCTACTCAGAATCCAGGGGGGTGCAAGTGCACCCCCTTGCACCCCCCTGCGGGCGCCCATGCTAGGGACATGTGTAGGATGTAATCACGTTATTTTTTTTTAAAGTCTGTCTTTTCTAAGATAAGAAGATGAGATATACATTTTATTCTATGTTCTCTTTCTGCCCAGTGTTGATTGTCTAAGTGTACCAACGAGCCAGCTGGCCTTCAAGTTTGAAGCTTGTGTCATTCCTCCAAACAAGAAAAAGAAAGTTACTTTCAGCTTCACTCCAACACAGCCCATCAAATACCAGGAGACTGTTGTCTTTGAGATCAATGGGCTAACCAAACAGAAGATTGAGTTTTTTGGTGTGGGCCATGAGATGAAGGTGAGTACTGTGTGGGAGTGTGATTCATAACACATTGACTGGAATTCTGAAAGGATGAGTGCAATATTTCATGCGACCATGCAGACCCAGTTGTGACCTGCATATTTTGTAATTTTTGATGAAGACAAAAGCTGTTGTTTGTAGGAGGGTCTATGTTAAGTTTTGTTCTCTGCACATCTTTATTAAAAGCTCTTCTTTGGGCATGAAATGCCTGCAACCTTTATAAGATCTCTCTGGCTGACTCATTCAGAGGCTAACTGGTACCAGCTGCCTTCCTCTTTGCCAGTGAGGGTAAAGTAGCACCTGAGTCGATCTTTATAATTCTTCTAAGGGTACCCATCCTCATTTAAGCTTTCCAAGAAACATTGCTTTGGTCATGTTTTCATCCCCCATAAGATGAGATTATTCTGACACCATAAATATCTGTATAATATATTTAATATTTCTATATTAAATTGAGAAGCCCAAGAAAAGTCAGACTGTACATAGTCAAAAGACTATGTCAGAGAACATTATGATGCTCAGGGTTAAAAAAACAGAACAAAAAGTGGGAGAGAGAGAGAGAGGGTGAGAGTAAAAGAAGGAGAGAGAGAAAGATTTATTAGGAAAGAAAAAGAGAGACGGTCATTTCATTTTGTTGTTATATCATGGGATAAAAATTATGTTAGGGGAAAGGAAGTTCATTGTAAGTTTAAAGAAAAAGGATTGGGAAGTTCCTGCCATAATAAAATAATAAATTATGGGAACAAATCAATGGGCATATAAACAATGTGCAATGCTAGTTATGTATAAATGTTAACTGAAGTAACACCCAGTTCAAAATAAGGTAATGAAAGGTATAGGTTCTGATTGTTGTTCAGACCTTGCAACTTGCTTGTATCATTTAGACCTGAAATACTTGTCAACACTTCTTAACTTGTAATGTAATTTACCTGGCAATCATTGATCAGTGGAAATGTTTGTTTCACCTGTTAGATGTCCACATCTCTGTAACACTGCAATTTGTCTTGTTTATCTCTTGTTTTAGATTGAAGTGGCTGACCCAGCACACAAATGTGTGAACCTTGGAGCTAAGATGGTGGGGGATAACGTCCGAAAGTTTATCCCAGTGGTCAACAACAGTCCTGCTCCCATCACTTTCAATTTAGCATTGACTCCAACGGAACCAGCTTTACAACAGAAAGAAGTGCTGTCCATTGCCCCCAAAGAGCAGATTACTCTAGAAGCTAATGGTGGAACAACAAAAGTTGAGGTCTGGTTCAGACCAAAAGCCCGCATCCCACAATTCACTGAAGAGGTGAGATGAGAAATATAAGTAGTAGTTTATAGTGCAGTGTTAGAAAGGTCAAGGACTAAGATATCGTAAGAAGTAGGATTGAATTTTGCTTGAGAATTTTTTTGGGGTGGTAATTATCATCTATGAAATAAAACATTAATCGCAGACCATGAAAAATATGGGGTACAGTGGATTCTGAACCTTGTGTCCTGGGTTTGAATCTTGGTGAAGACTGGGATTTTTAATTTTGAGATTTTAGGGCACCTCCAACTCGAATGGGTACTGACTGTAAAATGTTTTGCAAAATGTTTTACATGTTTTGGATGTTCCTTCAGAGTTGAAGATAATTACTTCCTAGTCCAAACCTCCCGCAGGATGAGGGGGATGGGAGCGGGCAGTGTTTGAACCCTGGACCATAAAAAAATCTGAATGACAGTCCAATGCGCAAACCGCACTACCAGGCAGCCATCCAGACTGTGGTGGCCACATGACTAATTGCTCATTAACTTTTGACCAAAGAAAAAGATGACCTTAACTTTATCTGCCCAATAGATTGCAATGTCTGAAAGGGGAGCATTTATGAAAAATATAGCAATCCATGGTGTAGGAAAAGAATAAATGATAATTTAAATTACTGAAATGTTTTGACAATATTCTCTGAGATTTCTAGTATTTTTTAAAAATTCAGCATAACCTTATGGTTTAGTGATTAAGCATAACTAATGCTTAAATCAATTTTGTGAAAACTTTTTCAGGTGTTAATGGAATGTGCTGGAATGTCCCAGCCTCTTTTTGTGGTAAAGGGTTCTTGCTTGGGCATGGAAATTAACCTGGACTCCGACTATTTGGCATTCGGAACAGTCTACCAGCGCAGCTCCAGCACCAGGAAGCTAGTCATGACCAACTCTGGCGACATGAATTCTAAGTATGCTATTTATTGAGGTCTTTACTATTCCTTAACATTAAATAAGCTTGACATACTTCTATGAATATGCATGATGTTTATTCTTTGTTTAATCGTTAAGCCTACATATTTTTTAGAACAATCACGTCCCAATTAACAGGATTCAACTGTTTGTATTATATTACTTTGAAGCCAATATCAGTTATCTAAATGATGTTTTTCTTTGAACAACTTATGAAATGAACTAAATGTTAACATATACTTTCTACACATAATTCTTTTTCCATTTGAAAATTGAAATTGTTAAATATATTCATAACTTTCTTGTACAACGTGTACATTCAAGTGAACTAATTTTGTCCCTTTCTCTACTTCTGTGACTAGATTCCGCTGGGACATCAAACGTTTCAAGCCAGATTTTAGCATCTCACCAGTAGAAGGCTACATCACTCCTGGCATGGAAGTAGTTTTTGATGTAGAGTTTCATCCTCAATCTGTCAGTGGTGACGTGCGCTATGACGTAAGGGACATTTTTACATATTGTGCTCCCAAATGAATAGAGAACTATTTATAACTCAAAATAAGGGAATTAATTATTTTTGAAATGTGGAAATTTTTGATGATCTTAACGATATTTGATGTTTTTTTTTAATAATCATATTAAAATACAAAAACAAAATTATTTTATGCTGAAGTGTAATGTTTAAAAAAATTATGCTACCAAGGAGATGTAATTGATGAAAAGACTAGATCTCAGTTACTTGGCAATGCTTGCTAATGAAATGCAATAACGACTAGCATTGCTTAATAACATTTAAATTTCTACAAAAAAATCCTTTTAAATATTTTTTTTAATTAGTTAGTATCCATATATGAGGTTTAAAAATCCTTTGGCTTTCAATATTTTCCAGAAAGTTAAATGCTTCCTGGATGGAGGCCCACATAAGGCAGTTACATTGACTTTAACTGGTTCCTGTACTGGCATCCCACCGGTTAAAGAGGTTCAGAGTTTCCAGTGTGTCGTTAGGCAGACGGAGACTCGTCAGATCATGATCCCAAACAAAAGTAATCAGGTCTGGAACCTGAAGCCAGTCATAGATGGAGAGTACTGGACTGGACCTGTCTCTTTCATTGTAGACCCTCAGCAGACCAAGTCATATGAGCTGACTTACAGACCACTGACTATGACCAGTGAGAACAAGAAACATACAGTAAGTCAATTTAACTTTCAAGTCAACATTAATTCTGTCCAAGTGGGGAAAATAATTCTGGAGTCAAAGAGTTAATATGCCCTACTTCTGAGTGGATTCAATAAACATCCTAATCCTAAGTTAGTATGCTGACACCTAGATTGACTCACAACCTTGCGATCAATTAACCATAGCTGTAATATATTGTATGTAGTTCCTTAAAGCTATGTAACATTATGAGAACTTTTTTTCTAGACATCATTGGATGTATGTAATGCAGAATTTGATTGTAGGCCTATTGTTTTCTCATAATTCTAATTCACTATGATTTCTCAAAAGTAACTGGAAATAATGAAGATACAAGCTAATCAATCTTTTTTGTTTACATAGCTTTCAAGTACCTATAGTCCAGATGCTTATGTTTCAGAATTTGCCAGAAACTTAAGTAGTACTTAGAGATAGCCTGAAGTTCTTTTTAGTGTTTATTTCTAATTATCAATAAATTTTTTTTAATTTCAGGGATCCATTTTCTTTCCTCTCCCTGATGGCTCAGGTCTCCTCTTTAACCTTGTAGGAACGGCTGAACCTCCAAAAGTTCTAGCTAGAATTCAGCGAGATGTTCCCTGTAAAACAGGTTATTCTGAACTTCTCCCTGTTTTTAACTGGCTCAAAAAACCACAAAGGTAATTTACATTTGTTTGTTTTTAACTTTTTTTTGGATAATAAATGTTAACATCATTCCTTTTTAGTATGATGATGTTTCATCTTTAAATAATTAACATTTTATTTATGTAACAATATAGTCCAATCCTTGAGCATCAGTCTCTCCTTTCTTATGACCTATCCAACAAACGGCTGCCTGGCCATGTGGTATGTACTCTGGACTGTGAACCCTACCACCCTTATTATCCGACTTCCTGCCAGAGGTTTAGACTAGGATTTAGTAATTTTCAATTCATCCAGATGCTTGCTCATTTTGATGTGTCCAGGGTTACATTTCATTTATACATCGCTTGTTGACATTTTTCATATCAATAGATCTTTTACTATTCAGCCTGACTCATGTATCACACCAAGTCATCTTAGAAGTCTTGAGAATGTCGAATATACTGTTTATTTTAGCTTGAAAATTCTTCAATTAGGAAATCATAAATCTCTATAAAACTTTAGCTGTTTGGGGCAAAAGTTAAATTTAATAGCTACCCTTGTGTAGGCCTACTCATTTACAAAGGAGAGGCCAAATCTCATTGAATAAATTTTAACTAACAAAAACTCTGATACAAAAAAGTTCACCTATTTAGGCTTAACCATCAGGACTCAAAATATGTAAGAAATTCTGTAATAAGTCTGTCTTAAATTTGAACATTTATGTTATTTTATTTTAAATTGATATGTTTAATTCTTTTTCCCATTAATTTGTTTGATTTTCACATTGCTGAAAACTTGACAGTAAGAAATGTCATTGCCTAGTTTGAACTACTCTTTAGATTCCTTGTGTTGTTTGAACTACTCTTTAGATTCCTTGTGTTGTTTGAACTACTCTTTAGATTCCTTGTGTTGTTTGAACTACTCTTTAGATTCCTTGTGTTGTTTGAACTACTCTTTAGATTCCGTGTGAAGATTGAGCCTGTGAAACCAGAGAAACTAGAACCTGGCACCACAGTGAAAGGTGTGGAGTACATTGATGTTCCAGCCAATGGGAAGAAAGATTATAAGCTGTCATTTTATGCATATAAAGAAGGAATCTCAACTCTTAAGGTATAATTTAACAAGTTTGAATTGAAAATACTGATCGATATTTATTACACTACCAAACAAATCTTATTCACAAATCATATTCAGGTCTCATCTTAACTTTTACCAAGAATAACTTTGACTTTTCTTAGTTCTTAGGATTTTTTTTTATATTGACCAAAAAATAATTGTCCACATATGCAAACATACAAATTGCAAATTAAAACGCAAAAGTAATTTCAAATATTTCTTACTTAACATATTGCATCTAATTCAAATTCAATTACTTTTTGTAATGTAACACTGTCAGTTCAGTTTACAAAGAATCTTTACTTAGGAAGATGCAATATTATTTGATTTCTACCAGACAGCTATTTAGTTTATTTATTTTGCTCATTTTCAACATCAACTCTGAAATAACAAATCAATCCATTCTGAAAGATACATTTTTAAAAATTTGAAGTTTATCTCTAGAACAATTTCCTCAAGACCACAAAACAAAATATTTAAAAAAATAAAGGCTTAGTGTTTGATTAAAAATATAAATTGCTTTCTTTGTATCTTTTCATTATTCACACAATTTAAATTGCATAACAATTCATTAGCTAGACTTTATCCCTCACTTGTATATTCCTTTACCAATGTTTTAGAAAAATATTCTTTACTTAGCTCATAATGTAACATTCTAATAGCTCATAATGTAACAGTCTAGTATCTCCTATATTAACATTCATGTACCTCTAGGAAACTTACCAAATGTAATATTCTAGTGACCTTTAACTTGGATTTTTGGTAGCTCATTATGTAACAATGTTTCTTTATTTGATTTCAAACAGGTTACGTTCATCAATGAACAAACTCAAGAGTACCAATTTTATGAGGTTACGTTCAAGGCAACAAAGCCAGGGGTCATTTCAACTATATCTTTGGCCACCCCAGTTCGGCAGAGTGTCCCTTACACACTGACGTTGGACAACCCACTGTCCAATCAGGTGACCTTCTCCATCAGCTGCACAGTGGCAGAAGTGATGCTTCCAAGCCAGTTGGTAATCCCTGCAGCTTCACAAGTAAGGCAACATGGGCTATAGAACAAGATCTCCCAACCATCTAAAACATTTGATTAATCAATTTGATTATAGACTGAATATGATAGTTTTATTCATTGTTTTTCTGTCACAAAATAATAATAAAATTAGCTAATAGGATTAGCTATTTTCAACTGCATCATTGGAAGGGTCAAATAACTCTTTTTATGAGATGAATTTATGATTTTTTTACTATAGGTCTATAGGGCAGATGATGTAAAGGTCATCTATTTTTGTGGCCTACGGTTATCAAAAGTGTCAAGTGGCCAGCACAACAACTAACCGCTTTTACTTTTCCCCAACTAATATCAGGTACCCATTAGAGCTTAGTAGACTCAGAGGTGCCCAAGCATCCAGAAATTAAAAATCCCAGTCTTCACCAGGATTCGAACCCAGCACCTCCTATTTTTACTAAGCTTATATCAACTCACTCTGTCTGTCTGGCCACAAGTTAGTACAGATTATTTCTCAGATACCCAATCTTGGATGAAGCAGAAATTTTGCAGTTATTTCTTTTAGCTGACAACACAAGAATCAATAAGAAAAAATTAACCAATTCATTAATTAACTATTGGTAATAAATTACTTTGTTTGGTACCTAAAACAAGGGAAAGAAATAGTACTTGATTGAAATGGAGGTATAAGGTGAATTAGTCCTCTTTATATTGGGCTACCATCTGAGGCTTAGTGAACATAAACATGAAATAGAAACAATAGATAGCTATACAATCCTTCATGTTCATAGACTCTTCCCTAGCAGAGTGGTTACTGCCTTGGCTTGAGAAACCTAAGAAGGCTTTAGCCCACAAATTTCAATTTAGGTCGTTTCCTTTTTTTTTTTTTTTTAAAATACATTTAACAAAGCAATTACCCAGATCCCCCGTTTTTTCTTCCCTTTCAAACTGGTCCAGACAAGTGATAGGTTTATAGCATATTGCAAAAGCTAAAAGTATGACATTGCGCTAAACAAAAACAATTGTTAAAGAAATATTTCTAATCACACAGATCTATTATTGTTAGTCTAGATGTATTACAAATTTAACGACTTGACTGATCCAAACTAATTGATACACATTGATATAAATCTTATTTTTCTTGTTCTTTATTTATTGTTCTCCCTATCATATGCCCTGTGAATGTGTTTCCAAATATCACTTTAGAAAAACTAAGTCTTCATTTTTGTTACTACAGGGTCATTTGACTTTAGAATATCAGCCTTTGAAAGTGGGTGAGGTCACAGGTCGTCTTGAACTAAACTGTGCAGACCTAGGTCAGTATTTGTATGATATGGTTTTGAATGCCCAACCTAGTGGCCAGGAGAAGCCCATATACTTCAGAACATGGCTTGGTTCAAGCGTTACTCAAGTTGCTAAGTTTTTAAACTTTGCGAAACAAAAAACAGACTATTCTTGCAAGGTAAGTAACCAAGATAATAGTTTTTGATAATTAGGAAGTCATTTGCCCACCATGACGGTGAGAGTAATTTAATAGTTCATCATATTGTTATAAATTTTCTTTAAAAAAAAAATCATTCTTAGTGAAAAAATGTAGTTACTTTAATTTTTCTCTTTTTTAAAATTCCCTCTTGTATACTGAGACTGACATGCTGTAATGGGCTCAGAGGCTCTTGTGTTCAATCTCATTTCTAGATCACATGGGGGGGGGGAAGCATCAAGGACAATGTTTCCTTGCTTTTGTGTGCTCAGCAAACTTGATGCTTGAGCCTCATTGTTAGGTAGAGGTAGCCAGGCAGTCTAGGGCACTCCATCTACACATTTCATCCAGGACAATATTTGTAAAAGACTTTTTACCAATGTACTGAAACTAGTGAAAATAATTGGGTGATATGTTTATTGACCTTTTCTTTCTGTTTATTTCTCATGCAACTATAGGATGCTAATTCTATAGGATAGGGCCTATATAGTTATCAGATAAAAATGTCTGTAACTAGCAAGATAAATTTCATTACTAGTAGCAAGTGTACACTTAGAAATTATGATCCAAACATTGCAAATAATTTAAGAGCTTATTCTATTTGTTTACTTTCTCTGAGTAACAAAAAAATATTCCATTTCTATTGGAGACTTACTGATCTATGGGGCATGTTGTAAACTTAATCTGTTTTTGTTAGGAATGGCTACAGAGGTTGTGAGCACACCAGCCTCATGACTGAATGTCTCTTTATATGCTAGGCACCCTTCTTTGCTGGGTGTAATGAAGGCTTATCTCTTATTCCTATATATTAAAATTTTTGCATACAAATCTTCGCAGTATCCTTCCATGTATGTACATGTATACAATAATAATACAATGCTTTTCAATCTAATAATTTAAGTTTTAATTTTGATTTACAATATTTGTCATTAATTGCATTAAATTTAGTTTTTTTTTCACTGCATAACTAAGAAATTAAGAAAAGAATTAATTAAGAAAACTAGAAATAATTAACTCTATATTTAGATTATTTTGCAAAATCTATTTTCCTCTAGATTGACAATCCTGATTTCCATGTTGAAAAAACAATTGCTGCTGCCCCTGGTTCAACAGGTGGCACTGAGGTAGCACTAGATGTCGTGTTTGAGCCCTCCAAATTGGGAGAGCAGAGGGCACAACTGACAGTCACATCGCCACTCGGCAGCGACTACGTTTTCCCATTGTTTGGTACCTGCATATCTCCTAAACCACAAGGACCATTCACTGTGAAATCAGGCTCCAATTTGTCAATCGTCTTTAGGAACATCTTCAGCACCACAACTCCTTTCACATTTCAGGTTTGTACTTGAATCCATTTGTCACCATTTTAAGGTTTAGGTATTTTAGCATCTTTTTTTCATTTTGTTTTTAAAGTATATTGAGTACCTTCAAAACACATTGCCACAGTTAGCAAATTACACTTGAGAAAGTCAAGAAAATCCTTCTGCTGTAAACCCTAGGGCTGTGCTTTGATGGTCTTGATGGTTTAAGGTTCAAATCCTGTCTGAACCATCCCCCATCATCCAGAAGGAGGTTTTGTGCTAGGCTAGGTTGTAGTTATCTTCGAATCTGAAGAAGCATCAGAAACATAAATATATTTTACAAACAAATTTTGTAAAAATTATGTGGGCGCATAGCCATGGAAATATGGATCCAGATAACTCTACTGAATTTGGGTACTTGGATGGTCAAGTCAAATGTTGGTCTGGTCACTGGTAGGTAATGTGACCCAATTTAGAGGTCCTTGGATTGAATCCTCACTGGAACTTGTCTATGTCTAACCATATTTTCTTTCATTTTCTTCTCTCATTAAGTGCCATGTTGATTTTTTTATAAAAAAAAACAACAATGCCTCGATTTCCATCTGGGAACATAAAAATGCTTTATTAAGGTCAATTTATTTTTATTTTTTTTTAAAATCAACATGGCACTTAGAGGAAAAAAAAAACGCGGATGTTTTTTAAAGAATCTGTTGGTCACCCTTCTCTGTCAATAAACGCACTTTTTTTTTTGCAAGATGGAGACCAGAGGGGGAAAGAGGCAAGGGAGGTAAATGATGACAAATTAGACGTCTGCCTTTTGGTTTGGTAGCGCAAGAGATTCTGGAATGTCCTCACAGTTGGTTTAACACAGGATTTGGTAGTCCGCTGATCGGATTAGCCCGGGGTCTTATTGTATTTTATTTGGTGACATTGTTACCTGTCAGTGTGGTGTCGCTGTTGTGTTGTACCACAGAGGAGGATGTTGTGGCCCCGACTCTCTCAATGTAAATGTGTGTGGGTGAGTGTTAGAGAGACATAGAGAGAGAGAGAGGATGACAAATAGACAGAGGCAACAATGTTTCATTTAATTTACTGTTATTTTCTCTCCTTTTTAGTAGATCATCTATTTCATCAACTAACCTAACCTTGAACCTTTGTTCATGACAAACTCAATACATTCATCTACTTATTGTCATTGGTAACAGGTAGACAACCCATTATTTCACGTGGCTAAACCTGGGGAGTCCATCAGACCTCACAAAGATCACAGGATTGTTGTTGGATTTGATGGCACCAACATCAAGAACCCAGTGGTGGGCAAATTGATAGTCTCGTGTGCTCGGTCAGCTGGAGGGGCTTCCAATGTCCAGTGGATATATTACTTGAAAGGTGTCTCAAATTAAATTTCAATAAAAAGAATACAGAATGCTTTATATAGAAATGTATGAATTTCTTTCTGTACATAAGTTGGCAAGTGTTCTTTGTTTCACTTTCTCTATTCAATATACTTGTTAAAATTATCCTGTGATTAGCTGGGCTTTCCAGTCATTAAGGTGTGATATCTGCCAATGTTGATAATTTTCTCATAATTATTTTTTATTAGCTTATAGCTGAATTATTGGGTTAAAATTTATATTAAACCGAAAATGTTTATAGGAAAATATGTTTTTCATATGTGAATATAAATTGCCTGACATATAAATTTGTTAGCAATTGTTAATACAAATTTAATTGATCCTACATTTGACCAATAGAAATAACTGTTGATAATTTCAAACAGGTTTTTCTATGAAGAAAATAGAAAATATATCATATATTTTATAAGCTGTATATTTTAAGAGTTAAAATTGTGTATATGTAATAACTTGGTGAATTTTTTTTGAGATCTAATTGCAGTCTTATATTATTGTGTTGTTTTTTATAATTTTTTTTTGTGATATATTATAGGTAAGGCTCAAAAGTGTGAAATAAAGTATTCGTTTTCTTTTATTTCTTATCACAATTTAAACATTTATAACCATTCCCATTTTATAAATATTTATTTTTAAAATGATGTGTTGATTTGCCACTACATCAGATGTCCGTCCAAAAGCAAAGATAAGTTTCTTGAATTGATTTTATTTTGAATAAACATCTGTGATAGAGATGAGTTGTTGTGTTTTGCCTACATGTATTTCATTTTATATAAAGATTCTTTTTTTTTAAAGTATATTTATTGATTTTAAAAAATGTTTTGTGCAATTTGAAATTATCATTTTTATTACTACTTCTAAGTAATATCTTCCCCTATTGTTTATAGTCATAACTGTTGGTTGAACAAAAAAAGATTAGATGTAAATGACTGTACACAATAGGTGAAGATATTACTCATTAGGCCTATTCAATAGTCACATTTCTTATTCCATATGTTAGGACAAATTCGTACAATGCTCCTTCTTCCCTAGTGCCATAAAAACTTGGATGTAAATATCAATAGAACAAATACTCAACCATTTTTAAAGAACACACATAATCTTGGTAGGAACAAAAAAAAAACACAAAGAAAAAAAGATTTTTTATACAATGAAAATAATTCCTGAGTGTGAAATTGTCACGTGAACAAAGACACATATCAATGTGTCCAAACAATGTACAGATGCATAGATTTTAAATACTCTGTAATACATTTGGCCTCTATTGTAAAAACATGTAATTTGGACTCTTTTGTAATACATTTGGCATCTCTAGGGCGTTCTGCAGATGGACAAGTTCCTACATCTAATTAAAATTTTTTTATCGTTTTATCAAGGATTATATTTGTAATATTGCATTAAGTAGGAAAAGCAGCTGTGTATCCTTTCTCTAACTACCATCAGGTCTAGACTAACTGTCGTGGAAAGTGAGCGACTGCTCTCCCTTGACGCCTCAATGGGCTTCATGATTTTTTTTGTTTGTTTGCCAATAAAACGATCTAAGAACCCAAGAGTGTTGAGGGCGCTGGGTTTTTGTTTTACTCTGCGTGGAGCCGAGGCGTAAACTATACATCTAATAAAGGCTATTTAAGTTAACTAACTTTTCTTCGAGGCCTAATGTCGCAGAGATTGTTTCAATCTAACTACAGTCACTGGCTCTACGTGGCTCACACCAGACGAGAGTTGATCAAGACCAAGCACGTAAGTTTTAAGGAGGACCTCAGAGCAGTGGACATCAGGTGGGAAGAGGCTTCATACATTACCGGTGACAGATCTTTATGGAGACAGCTTGCCGCCAAATGCGCCGAACTACAAGGGAGGATCTAAGTCTAAATCAGTAAAGTAGACTTCTAAACTTAGCTTTTGTAGCTCATTAGCACTCTCGATGCTACGTACACCTATGTCAGCGCTGGTCTTCTACCATATCTATATATTATTTCTCAAAGTAAGAGGTCATTTCTATTTTTAGCTCCATTAATAATTTTTTTAACGCATTCGCTTTACTTATTTTATAATGCGAAAAATTAGAACCATATTTAAAACTCGAATTATTTATGTATTTAATAGTCAAAGAGAAAATTTTCTAGAGCGCAAATATTCTACAATTCTTTAGAAAAAAATCCATTGACTTGCAAAAGACCTTTAATACGAGTATTTGTGAACAATTGTGGTGGAAAAAAAAAGCATTAGCAAGGTTAGAGAGACAAGTGGAGTTTTGTTCTTCGACTTTTTAAAAATTATATTTTATCTTTTCAGTTTGTAATTGCAGATTGTGTTCAACCATATGCCAAAGACTTATTTCCCTTACAGCTTGATGGTTAACAGCGTTATAAATGACTATATTTTGTTAAAAATGTGTTTGATTTCTTTTAAAGCAATAGCTTAACAGACAAATAATTATAGGGATGTTAAATCGACAGGATGGCGCGGGGAATCTGTTGTAAGTAATAAAATGGCTTAATTTAATAATTTTTACACTTTAAATTAGAGCGGGTCCTATAAAATTGCGGGTCCTATGAAATGCGGGCCCCACTGCGGTCGCCGGCCCTGGTAAATAGCGGCGTATGCTATGGCGCCGGTCAACTAGTTTTTTTTATAATGCTAAGAGTGCACGAAATCAGACCACTCGATTGAGATCACAGCACTTACCTAAACCCACTAGCTAAAAAGAGTGACAGTCTAGCTTTGCTCTCTCAGTGAGTGAAAATGAGCTTTCCATTGTTAATATGCATAGGGCCATCACATTCCAAAGTAGTGGTTGAGTACTTTTTCTTTTAATATAAATCTTTCCACGACAGTTTCTAGGGTAAAGTTAAATATGCAGTCCATGTGTATACTTTCAACAGTGTGAATACTTTTAAATAAGGATAACTGAATTCCTCCAAGAACAATCTCTTGATAGGTATTTATAATTTAAATGTTCACAGTCTTAACGGGCTCAAAATATATTTCCATGTGGACCCTACTAAGTGCCTTAATTATAAATAGGAAAACAACAACAACTAAACACAGAAAACTTGAAAACAAAAAAGAAAGAGACTGCATAATGCCATTCCGCCATAAGCAATGTTTTTTTTTTGTGTGAACATAAACAGATTAAATAAAAAACAGTTGCAGTGTGTTAAACATATCTATTTACAGAGTCAATACTGGTTGATTCCTGACGTTAAACGGCTCATTTAACTGATAATCTTGCAGTGTGCTCCAGGAGCTTGAGGCGGTGCATCGGGGGATGTTCTATCTTACAACTTGTTAATTGATCTCCGTTGGTCCCTCAAATATGTGTGCGCCCGATTCGCCGCCTTTTTACTGCGCAGTGTAAAGTTTTAAAGTTTTCAGAGAAGCACGGGGCGAGTACAAACGTACTTCAATTCAATATGAAAGGGAAAGAAATCCTTCTTTTTCTTGTTTGACTTGAGCCTCCAACATGGCGTAGGCTCGCTGGACATGAGCTGGTATGTCAATGGGCGCCTGGTGTCCACATTTAGCGTAGTCCGTGAATTTCTTGAAGTGGACCAGCAGGTATTCCAACACTTGGTCCAGCGTGCCAACGTCAGCACTAGGGTATTCCAGAAGGCTCAGAGGAGGGGAGGAGACGCACAGGTGTACTGCTTCAGAGTTCTGCCACTGCTTTTGGAAGGTCAAGGCTGCGCGAAGTTCCATCAGGCTTTTGGTGACGATGAGTATAGACTTTGGCTGGTGTCCGAGACTTCTGAGAAGCCGTTGAGTGAACTGGATGTTCTGCCCAGTGTTCGTGGCCTCCTTTTCAAGAATGATGTTCTCCCTTGGTACGCCTCTGGCTGTCATTATGTTACAGAAAACATCCGCCTCTGTCATATTGACAGGTAGTTTTCCTGTTAGCAAAAAAAAAAAAAATTTTTTTTTGAATTTGACTACATAGCAATATTCCTCTATTGTAATTGACCTTACAACAGCATCACATGCATTCTAAATCATTTGTACAAAGAAAAATGAAAAAGTTTTAAATCTATAATCATATATAGGTCTTGCGATGGCGATAATGACAATATAAAATTATATAGATATGTAACTTAAAAGTATAAGACAATTACATTTCTTTACACTAATTATTAAATAGATAAACTTGTCTAGAGTGGACACAATTTAGTAAGGGCTTGCCAGGTAATCAGTGAACTACAGATAGTTACTATTTCAGATTCAGAGTAAATCCGAATAATCGATGTTGCAGACATTTAGCCTTCATTTAGGCAATTCATGTTGTGTTATAGATCTATCTGGCCTACAGCGGCGCCTTACATAGGTCAAAATGGTAAGTAGGCCTACTTCATTTTTACACCCTAAAATACTGAGCATAGTTCAGAAACAATTTAGAATTATCATTAATTATTTTATTTTATTTATTTTTTACAAAAATGTCGTAATTAAACAACAACTCTAAACAGAACCTAGTCAGAGAAAGGTTTATTTAAAGAGCAAACATTCATCATCATCATCAAAACACTCCGTTTGAGTGAGGGCTTGAGAGGTCAAATCCTCTCTCACAAAAGCCCTGGACAAAAACCCTGCTGTCTTGCGTAGTGCATAAAAGTCACCATACAGGTCGAGAATTTTGGGTTTCCCAGACCTGTCGAGACGGAGATCAGCAAGTCTGGGGTGTCTCGAAGATCAGCAAGTCTGGGGCAGTCAAACAGAATATGAGGAAGGGTTTCCTCTTCTTCCCCGCAGCAGGGGGCACCATGAATCGTAATTTGGACATAGCCGTGAGAAATATAAGCCAACAGAACAATGGCCTGTCCTGCACTGTGCTATAATAGCTGGCTCAGGCCTGGACAGCCTCCACTACGGGGAAATGAAAAGACCAACATTAAGAATGAGCGCCTTCTTTTCGAAACAGTCTGATCCAACCCGTACAAAAATTCTTTTTCAAAAGTTGAACAAATAATCAGAAATAGGCAGCCTTTGAAAAGAAAAAAGTATTGGGAGATTTTCTAATCAAGACTAGACGTTGGAATGTGTACATTATCTGAGGCACCTTTAGTTCCTCTATATAAGCCTTTAAACTGGGGAGTATGTGAGTGAGATATCTTTAGATTATTTACAATGCATTGAACTCAAATCTGTCTAACTTGTCAACATTTAGTAAATGTATCCACTGCTCTACGGTTATCATAGAAGCATTAACCTAATTTAAAAGCAGACAGCCGTGTAATATTGATTAGTTTAGTCATTTTCATCAGGTCATAACTTATAACTGTAAATACTTTACAGATGTTTCGCCTTAAAGGTCTACACTCTTCTACCTTTACCCACGCAGCCTACACGTGACCATGAAAGGTCATCTACGCAGTAAATTTCAAGTAAAGAGGTCACGATAACATGATAGCAGTTGCAGAATTACCAAGTCGTTTGGATAAAACCCGTCACCTTTTGAAAATCTTAATCCACCCAACTTTCTTGTTTGCTTCAAACTAAAAAGATATAAAACTAATCTAGTCTGAGTGTAGAATATGTAAAATGACTCAAGTTCGGAGTCGCGGTCAGTTACTGGAAATTCCCGAAATATTAGACATCTATTAATATGTTTCTTTCTATTGGATGATCATAGAGTCATGTCTATTAATAGAATTGACCTACTATGAGCACTGACTATGAACATGTGCATCGATGTTTGGTGAGTAAAGTTAACCTTCAAAAAGAAATCAAAGTTCAAAGGTTAGGGGTCACTTGATGTTAAGTATGCATGACGTCTTACAATATGTGTAATGTGTGTGTGAGCCTAAAATCGGAGCTGGAAAGAACACAAATTTAGAGAGTAGTTTAGAATCACGGAGTAAAGTTTAGAATCACACAATCAAGATTAGAATCACATAGTAAAGTTTAGAATCACATAATTAAGTTTAGAATCACATTTAAAGTTTAGAATCACATAGTAAAGTTTAGAATCACATAGTAAAGTTTAGAATCACATAGTAAAGATTAGAATCACATAATAAAGATTATAATCACACAGTAAAGATTAGAATCACTTAGTAAAGATTGAAATATTCTATAGGAAGGGACTTGACTTGAATAACTGGTCATTAGCTTGATACGTGTTTCAGGGCCTGCCTTAGGCAAACTAGGCGGCTGCCTAGGGCCTCCGATTGGTGTACATTATAGAGTATATAATTGTATATTAACGAATGTTTACATTTACTTCTTATACCCCCAATTTTAGAGAACATTTTGGTGAAAAGGTCGACACATTATTTCGCATTTGGTGCATCACATGGCAAACGATAAGCGGATCACTTTTAAAGAAGTGGTCAAGGAATCGGTTAATAAGATCACGGAAGATGCAGGTTCAATCGATACAGTATTAAAGAGCGAGTCTACAACATTTTGATTGCTAGTTGATTTCGACAAAGATACAGATATGTTTTTAATAAATTGCGTGATTTTATTTTGTTGGTTGCTTATTTTTAATCATCCTGAGGGACATCAAATTACCAAAGGCCGGCCCCGAAACTTCTGATAGCAGTAACAAATATTACTTGAGTAGCTACAGGACCGGCAGGATATTTGAAGCCATCTTTATCCTATCTCTTTCGGAGTAGAGTAATATGAAGAAAGAAGGGTGACAAGCAAAAGAATATTAAGTCTGACAGGTCCACACTGGTCAAGTTAACCAAACAGCTGGACATTGGAAGATTTAATGTATGAGATGCGTGTTACCAGTTCTATCTAGTTCAGTTTGCTAGTAAAATGTTTTTTTTCAAAAAATCTATATTGATGCATAACTGACCGGCTGTGTAAAGAGTTTAAGAATCGGTATCCCCACCCCCACTTGCGCTCATTAACCTTTTTTTGAATGCGATAAATTTTTTATTTAAAAAAAAATAGTTCTAGGTAAGCAAGTAGATGGAATGTATTTCAAACTTAAACTTCATATTTTTTTAAAATTACAAACAAAACAAACAAAAAAATAAATTAACTTCATAATTGACCAACTTCCTTTGTTGAAAAAACGCTAGCTACGCTACAGTCGCCACCAGGTAGCCACCTCTTACCTCGTGTCCCTGTTCCTTCCTTGCCAGATATCACAACCAGTGGGGCCCATCCTTCGTGGAAAAGGTCGGCTGCGTACTCAGCAGAACGTGGATCATCGTTCCCAAGTACTATCATCACTTCACTCTGAAATTGAAATAAGACACATAGAGATAATACACAATTGTAAAACAGGTTGTCATGGATATATGAGGTATAAAAAAAACGTTACTAAACGTTTTAGAATACAAAATAAAAAGTGATTATTGAAATTGATCAAGAATAGACTGATAGTGCTATAATGTGTAAGCAGATGCAACAAAAGTTTTTTAAATTTAGTAATAAACAATCTTTAATTAATTAATGTGCATTTATTGATACTTTTCAGGCATTATTTACTAGGGCAGTTACGCCCTGATTAAGAAGGACATTTAGACTATTTTTTTTAATGTTTTGATTGATATTCCCGTCTTAACAGAAGAGATGTCTGGTCGTGTGGCATGCGCATTCGTTCGATTCTCTCAATGGTACCGGGTTTGAACCCTGACGGCTGTTATCCTCCGTCGTCCAGCGGGAGATTTGGGCCACGATGACATTTTCTTCCAATCTGAACGACATCCGAAACACGTGAAACAAAAACATTAAAAACAAAACATATCTTCATTTTTGTGAGCGCTGGCATGGTCACATGGTCCTGGTGATTCTGGGAGTACACCGTACCCATTGAGTTGTGACTGGATGAGTCCAGTAAGATTTGCCTTATCTTTCTCTCCCCTCACCTCTCCAATATGGATTCACGTTAAAAGAAGAATGTTTAGACTATCAAGAATTCTAAACGGGCTGGAGAGGTTAAGACACGTAAGGCATAAGGTAAAATGTCAAGAAATCTCTTTTAGACCTTGTGATGTATAGGGCAGATTATGTAAATGTCATTTGTTTCTGTGGCCCACGGCTAATGTGGGTGTCAGCACAAAGACCTACTGCTTTATTTTTCTCCGACTAATGTAAGGTACCCATTAGAACAGGGGTGTGCAAATTACGGAACGTGGGCCACATGCGGCCCCGCCTGAGTCTTTTATGCGGCCCGCGAACACCTAAAGAAATCAGATGTGCTCACAGATTATATTTTATAAACATAAAAATGCAAATTAATTTTTTTTTTTAAATTTAAAAATTCTAAATATCTACATACATTTTAGAAAGTTCCGATTCTTATCACTTATGATGAAAAGGCTAAAGAAGTCTCTACACGTCTTCAAAAAAGTTTAAAAGTTAACAAAGATTAATCGTATTGGAAATATTTCATGACAGTCAGACACAGACTCAGGTCTGTATTTATTCAATGTTATGAAGAACTGTGTTGAAAGTGTTGGGTTGGCTTAGGACAAGATGACAAGAGTAACAATTGATAGAGCCCGTTTTTGACTGAGAAAAATATCCCAACCATAAACCGGGAAAGTTTGCACAAAGCTGCATTGAATATCAATCATATTGAGCGAAATGTATCAGTGATCAAATCAATCAAAGCTAAGGGACTTAACATCAGATAGTTCCTAGAAGTACTTAAACATTCGTTAACAAAACATTACGATTTTCGGTAAAATGTAAAGTTCCCCTTTCAGACCTAGTGGTCTATAGGGCAGATGATGTAAAGGTCATCTGATTCCGTGACCTACGGTTAACGAGGGTGTCATGTGGCCAGCACAACGACCAACCGCCTTTACTTTTCCCCAACTAATGTCAGGTACCCATTAGAGCTGGGTGGACTCAAGGGCGCCCGAAAATCCCGAAATAAAAATCCCACGGTAATATCTGATGACCTAGCATGGGCAAGAAAAAAGGTATTGAGAAGAATATGGTATCTCATGGAAGAAACTGTTCTTTGCAAGACATTGACTATGACTAATACTTCTAATGAAGAGTGAAAGACTGACTTTATTTTCCATCGGGAATATTGCAGTGGGTTATTCCCATATGAAATGTATGTGCATGTTAAATCTTCTCAAACAAAGCGTTCCCATTTCTCCAGGTCAGTAATTGAAAACAGGTTTAGTTATTTTCCTTTGTTGAAAGATGAAACTATTTCTAGTGAAATGGCTAAGAAGTACAAGACTTATTTGGATTCCCTGATTGTGAATTCGAAATAAAATTTTAAGGCATCATTGGCCTCCTTCAGTCGTAGAACGACTATGGTTCATCTCGCACACTTCCTCATGTGGCTGTGGAGCCCTATTTTGGAGAGACACTCCCGTCCACAAGTATCGCAGGTAAAGGTGGTCTTCGCTACAGTGGTAGAGGAGCTGGCCATTTTCCGCGTTGTCCGCTTTTCTTCCAGAGCTGAGGCCCATGCTCTTTCGCTGTCCATAGCTTTCTTGGTCACTGTCTCTCTCCATCTGGTGCGGTCTAGAGCTATGTCTTCCCACTGGTCAGTATTGATGTTCACTGATTTGAGGTCACGTTTTATTACATCTATGTAACGGAGGTGGGGGCGACCAGTTTTTCTTGAGCCAGTCGCAAGTTGTCCGTAGAGGATGACTTTCGGTATTGGCCTACGATTGTCCTCCATCTGGCGAACATCAAGGCATCAAGAGCTTGGAATCAGGTTTCAACTCTTTCAGTTCGCAATTCACCAAATGTAAATAAACAAATTTAGCCACGTCATAATATTGATAAAATAGTGAAAAATACGGATCACGTGACACACATACGGATTGCGTAATTTGTATAGAACATATAAAGAAAATAATGTTTGTTTACGTTTGGTGAATGGACCCCATTTGGTGCAGAAGCAGATTCAGCTCCAAAGGACAAGCCTTCAAACAAATTACGACCTAAAAGAGAAATTTCAGTCAGTTCTTCCGCGCGAGCTTTATTGGCGCCAGAAGCTGTATTTCCACCTTTAAAAAAACTTTACTACTAAAGTTTCATATTATTTGGGTGCACATACATCAGTGAACAAGTTTTCTTGTTTGAAAAAAAAACAAGTGTAATCAAAGGCCGATGCTGACAGACTGTAATTTGACTGCAGTCATGAGGATAACAACTATTAAGCTAGTTCCAGTTTTGGAACACTCTGCACGAGTGTAAACAGTTAAATACTTCACATTAATTACGACTATACATTTGTGGTGCAATGTAGTGATGTAAAGTAACCACAATAAGATAAAAAGAATTATGTAAAATTAGTTTTAGAAATGTTTTTTGTTGTAAGTCCTCAATTGAGAGTGTAAAAAATGTAAATGTTTAAAACAGTATACGTGTGAATTAAAAAAATATAATACACATTTAGTTAAAGTATTTTTCTGATTTGTGGCTACATATTTCATATAAATACATGCGGCCCACCAATCCCTTTTTTAATGCGGCCCTCGATGGAAAAAGGTTGTCCACCCCTGCATTAGAGTTTGGTAGACTCAGGGGCGTCCTAAAAATTAAAATTGGTAGACTCGACTCAGGGGCTTCCTAAAAATTAAAGTTGGATGGACTCAGGAGCGTCCTAAAAATTAGAGTTGGGTAGACTCAGGGGCGTCCTAAAAATTAGAGTTGGGTAGACTAAGGGGAGTCCTAAAAATTAAAGTTGGGTTGACTCAGGGGCGTCCTAAAAATTAAAGTTGGGTAGACTCAGGGACGTCCTAAAAATCAGACTAAGGGGAGTCCTAAAAATTAAAGTTGGGTGGACTCAGGGGCGTCCTAAAAATTAAAGTTGGGTGGACTCAGGGGCGTCTTAAAATTAATTCGGGTAGACTCAGGGGCTCCTAAAAATTAGAGTTGGGTAGACTCAGGGGCGTCCTAAAAGTTAGAGTTGGGTAGACTTAGGGGCGTCTTAAAAAACCGCGACACTCAATATCCCAGTCTTCACTGGGACTCGATCTGAAGACCCTTGGTTCGGAATCAATGCGCTTTATCGCTCAACCACCACCCCTTCCCCCTGTGACATGTAAACATACAAAATTCTAAGACCAGACTTAATTAAGAGTAAGACCAGACTTAAATAAGTGTAAGACTATACCAACTAAATACACATCAAACAAAATAAATAAATGCTGGTTTAATAGATTGATTAAAGAAGGAAAACCTATATAGAAAATTTAAAGAAACTAAGGCAGAAAGAGTTCATAAAAAGTATATAAAAATTAAACACCTGACCCAAAAAGTAAGCAGACAACTGCAGAGTGAATACATAAACAATGTAATATCGAAAGATAACAAAAACCTATGGTCATATATTAAGTTTAAGAAAATGGAAACAACTGGCATATTGCCATTAAGAGGAGAAGACAACTTGACGCATAACGATAGTGAAACTAAAGCTAACATCTTAAACAAATACTTTCCATCAGCTTTCTCAGCCCCAGGAGACAAAGACATATTACTTAATCAAGTAGACAACATAGGAGATATAGAATTACAAGAAAAGGGAATCCAAAAATTATTAGCCAACCTCAAACCTAATAAAGCATCCGTGCCTGATGGCATTCCAGCTAGACTTCTCAAAGAACTAAGCAGTGAGCTAGCACCAGTGTTCAAAATACTTTTTCAGGCATCTCTTAACCAGGACAGAGTACCAAGGGACTGGAAAGAAGCTAATGTCACCCCTTTATTTAAGAAAGGAGAAAAATCTGACCCAGGAAATTACAGACCAGTATCACTAACCAGCATCACTGGTAAAATCCTAGAGTACATAATATGTAGCAACATCATAAACCACTTAGACAAACATAATGTCCTTACTCCATACCAACATGGCTTTAGGAAATATAGATCATGTGAAACACAACTAATAGGACTTGTTGATGATTTTTCAAAAGGCTTAGACAACAGTGAGCAAATAGATGCTATCTTATTAGATTTTTCTAAAGCTTTTGACAAAGTTCACCACCATAGTTTGCTAAAAAAATTTAAATATTTTGGCATTGATGGTCCACTGCATCAGTGGATTAAAGATTTTCTGATAGGGAGAGAACACTGTAATAATAAATGGCTCTAAATCAACACCAATAACAGTAAACTCAAGCGTACCTCAAGGAACATTCTTAGGACCACTACTATTTTTAATTTACATAATCGATTTACCAAATTGCATTAGTTCAGGAACAAAAGTCAGATTATTCGCAGACGATTGCATAATCTACAGAACAATAAAAACAACAGAAGATACAGAAATTTTACAAAGAGAATTAGATGAATTACAAAAATGGGAATCAAATTGGAGCATGCCTTTCCATCCAGAAAAAATGTCAGATATTAAGAGTAACAAAAAAACTAAAACAAATTAATTCCACTTATTTTATTCATGGTAAACCAGTAACACAAACTAAAAACGCAAAATACCTAGGTGTTATAATAAATGAAAAACTGCCATGGAATCCCCATATTGATAAAACAAAAAAATCAAACAAAGCATTAGGGTTTATTAAAGGAAATTTCTATAAATCAAATAAGAACATAAAACTAAAATGTTATTTAACCTTGGTTAGGCCTATAATAGAATATGCATCCTCTGTTTGGGACCCCTCAACTCAAAAAAACATTAAGAAACTGGAACAGACACAAAATAGAGAAGTGAGATTCATAACAAACCAATATTCACATTTGACTAGAGTAACACCTTTAGTAAAATCACTAAATTTAGAAAGCCTTCAGGACAGAAGACTCAAAAGTAAATTAGCAATTATACATAAAACACTGAACCATAATCTTCAAATTCAAAAACAAAATTTAATAAAATACTCAGAAAGACACAAAGAAAAAGGCACATTCCTCGTACCATATGCTAGGACAAATTTGTACAAAAGCTCCTTCTACCCTAGCGCTATTATAACGTATAGAGCATGGAATGGATTGCCTGAGCTAGCCAGGAAAACCAGTGACTTGGCAGAATTGAAGTCATTGGTTAATATGTATGACTGATTGCATGACGCGTAGGACGTAATCATCTTCTTTTTTGAAGTAACGTTTGTATTGTATAAGATAAGAATGGCTTTATACAAGTAGAAACAATAAATAGCAAAGATACAAATGAGAGAAAACAAAAGACTTACTTTGACAAGAATTTGATCTAAGCGAGTAAACTCCCATAAAATCTTGGCGCACTGTAGTAAAACTTCTTTCATTTTGAATCGTTACTTTATTAATGATAAATCCGAACCTTTTAAAATAATGTGTACAAACTACCTGAAACTAATAAGTGAATGCTACTGCTCTAGAGGATTAAATTGATCCGAGAGTGGTTCAAAGTCCTTGATAGTCTCCACATTGGTTTTTAAATGGTTCAGACCGCGACTCCTCTTCGTCTTCAAGTCACGCGGGGATTACAAGTAAATCATTCTTACATCAGCCGGTCGGTTGCGGATAAATCTTGAGTGACCAGTGAGAACATGGTCACTGGATTACGGCAGCACAAAGGGTATGGATGTCTTTATCCAGTCCTGGCGAGATAATCACAAAGGCGGTTGAATGACAACAGAAGGAGCAGGTCACATTGGAGCGTTGACCGACATAATTGAATAATTCAGGACAGAATGGCCTATTTACCTTTCATTGCTGAGTGTCATGGGAGACGTTTCTTTTCTCCCTACCCCGATAGAAAAGGGGAGAGAAAGTGGCATGGGAAAACATTGCATTCAATGAATGGGCAGCTATTGTGTAACCCGAGTTCGGGAAAATCCGCGTCGACAGCCAGATTTAGCAGCACAGAACGTAATTGTTATATCAAGTAGGCTAATTAAAACAACATGTTTCTTCAAACTAGACCAGTGTTACTTACAACTAGACTAG
>JADKLZ010000167.1:24016787-24033206 GCA_021533235.1 Biomphalaria straminea
AACTGTTGATTTAGCAGAAACTGCAGCAAATCTCCTGAAATTGCAAAATATACGCAAAGGTCCTTAAAATATTCGTAAATTTTGGGGTGTCATTCAATATGGAAAACGCCAATCCTACGCGCGATAATTAAAAACGGCATTATTCATTAGTCGTAATTGTGTAATCAAGTGAAAGACGCTTCTCACGCCTCAAACTAATGAAGAATTACTTGAGGTCAACAATTATTAAAGATAGATTGAAACAGTTGGTTTGCTATTGAGCGGGATCTATGTAGGAAACAGAATTATCATGCTATGCTGTATGACTTCGCTACAGGCAAGGCTCGTAAAGTAATTCTGTACGTAGTAAAGAATGAATAAAATGCATAGACGAATTTATTTTCTAATACAAACTCTTAAATTTCTCTTATTATCCGTATCCCTACCCCAAACTTGGCCCTGCGAAATCCGTTTCGCATAGGGCTCTACGATGGTTAAGTCCGGCCCTGCTTTTTAGTGACGGGTCCAGCGCTGCTATTTAATGTTTGTAAAATGTTTTACATGTATCGGATATTCCTTTACTTTTAGTCCAAACCTCCCGCAGTACGAGGGGGATGGGAGCGGGTAGGGTTTGATAGTGAGTAGCGACGTGTGAATACCCATGTGTTCTTCCCCCCCCCCCCCATCTTGTTTTTATCGCGGGGTGACTATCCGTAAAAATAAGAGCGATCTTTCCTTTACTTATTGCTTGTCCAAACTCTTGAGGAAAGAAGAGAATTATATATAAACTAGTCGACCGGCGGCGTAGCCTACGCCGCTAGTTTGCAGGGCCAACCTTAGGCCACTGCAACCTATGCGACCGCATTGGGCCCCGTACATTTATAGGACCCGCGCTAATTTTAAGTGTATAAATTATTAAACTAACCATTTTATAACTAAAAAAATTTCCTGCGGCCTCCTGTGGAGATAATAGAAGGTCCTGGAAATCTCATGAAATTGCAAAATATACGAAAAAGTCCTGAAAATAGTCGGAAATTATTGGGATCTTTTGAAAACTCATACAAATCTCCTGCAATACATAGATGAAAATTATCTTTTTTTTTCGCTTCTTAAATACCTAGGATAACTTGTGCAAAAATAAAAGAGTGATCTTTCCATTGTGTCCAAACTCTTGAGCGTGCTCTGTCGCCTTGATAGTTACAACAATATAAATTACAACCCCTCCCCCTTTTTTTTTAAACTTAGGTAGAAATAAATAAAAAAAAGAGTGATATTTCTTGGTTAGTCTTGTGTGACTATGCGTGTTCTCTCCCCCCCCCTTCTTTTTTTTCTCGTGGACGATTCCCAGAGTGATCTTTCCTTTACTTCTTCTCGCTTCAACTTTTTAACTTTGAGAAGAAGAGAATTATATATATAGATAGTCGCAGATACAGGAGCATTAGCGAGTGGTCATAAAAAGATCAGATTTTTATGTTCATTACAAAGAGCGAAGATCCAAAATTGTTCATAGTTAATGATTTTCTGGGTGCGTTTACCAGCATCAGCCTGTACGCTTTTGTTTTTAGGTGTTCAAAATATATTTGATAACAATTCTAACAGTGGGTAGATCAATACACGTACTTCAGACCTAACTAAATGAGAAACCAAATATAATCTATTCCAGTATCTGTTTGTATCCTGGGGTAACTATTGATTCAATTATTAGAAAGGGCAGAACTTAATAACTTATACCACGAAAAAAATGGCATAATAAAATACATTATTAAAACACAGTTGGAAATAGAGAATTTGTGAACAAGTGAACTAAACAGTAGTAATTAGTATGACAACTATAATCAACTATAGACCACAGACCTAATTACCCCAATAGTTGGTTTCTATACATTTGATACACTAACTACAGTAAACGCAAAACAATATAAACTTTTTGGCATTTGACGTTGTCAGCTCTTCATGAATCAGTTTTGAGCTAAGATTGAGAAAAAAATTTGATGCTTTGATAAAAGGCAATGGTTGCTGTTTCATATTTTAAATACAAAACAATATAAAAACATATAGCTTTGAGAAAATTGAATAATATGCAACTTTTCAAAATTTGCTGCTGTATCGACCTTTTAATTAGTGACAATCAGGTCTATCCATGTTTCTAAACCAAACCCTTCCCATCCCACTCCATTTCTGTAGTACTACCAATGGTTTAATGAAAGATAAGGAAAAAAAAAGAATGGGACGATATTGAAACAATTGTCACCTCGAACGAACCATTTGGGCTAACCACCATTACAATGTACAGCACCTGATGGAAAGTAAATCCTTACATTAGAGCTAAACACTGGTGTTGAAGTTCATATTAATTTTGGTACAACGTTCAGGACATTTTGAGGGAGCTTTTTAAATTATATTTTTATCGGTTTTTACAAAAGTGAATTTATTTTTTTCACTTTTTTTTTGTCACTCCAAGTTCTCAAAAAGTTAAGAGTCATGGGCCCAAGCGCAGTGGGCCCCTAATGGTCATGGGCCCAAGCAGTGGGCCCCTAGCGGTCATGGGCCCCTAGCGGTCAATGGCCCAAACGCAGTGGGCCCCTAATGGTCATGGATCAGGGTCCATTGAGCCCCTTTCGCGCAATGGATGTTACGCCACTGGTGTTTTGTGTTTTAACATACAGCTTTGGCTATTTATAATAGTTGTTTAGATTTTCATTACATTGCTATATTTAACTAAAAAAAAATTGTTGGGGGTCGCAGCATGGTGGGAAATTGCAAAAATGGGTCGCAGTACTAAAAAATGAGAACCACTGCTGTATAACAAAAGACTGGTGAAATGTCTTTAATTATTAAAATTAAGCAGTGTCTCTAACACGAGACTTTATTCTCATATAGCTCCATCCATCTATCCAAGCATCCATCCATCCGCATTCATCCATACATCCACATCCATCAATCCCTCCTCAATCCATCCATCCATATTTATCCATCCAACCACATCCATCCACATCTATCCATATCCATCTATCCATATCCATCCATCCATATCCATCTATCTACATCCATCCATCCATATCCATCTATCCACATCCATCTATCCATCTATTTGCCATCTGGATGTAATGTACCCAGTTAACCTCTAACCTACCCATTAACTTACAAGTCTTTCTATATTTGAAAACACTAAGAGGAATACAATTGTGTATACAATTGTATATATATATAGATAGATGGAGATAGAGAGAGATAGAAAGAGAGAGACAGAGAGAGAGAGACAGAGAGAGTTAAACGTAAGTAGAAGACTAAAAAGATATCCTACAATTAATTTAATAAGTCCACAATTAGTCCCCACATAGACATTAACCCTCTCCAGCCGGAACTCATCAAAAGTAAACTGATCCAGTCTGAAGAGACTTTTTTTTCCCTTCTCTCGCACTTCGCTTCATCGGCTGTGAGAGTTAATCGACACCAGGTTACGGCAGCACGGGTCATGCGCACCTACATCCAAGAATCATTAGTCGGGAACTTTTCCTGCCTAGGGGACATAATCCTGTTATTCAATCTGGCAATTAAAATCTCAATCATCTGTGATTTCCCCTTTTATGTTATTTTTTCTTTCCAATTCTACTGACATCTCTTATAAATCTTGCAATAAAGTTTATAGGTCGGTCCTAATTTTATTTACTCGACTGAAAATTAACAAGATTACAAAGAGAGTTTGTGTGATACACAAACTCAGAGGCGGCCCCCGTCGGAGTCGGATCCCTGTCAGATCCGCCTATTCGCAAGATGTTTCGGATGTTCCTTTTAAGTTGAAAATAATTAACTTCTCGCTGGACGATGGAGGATGGCGTGGCGAGCAGGGTATAAACCTGCCTTATCTTGATGTTTGCGCACTAGACTGTAGTTCGGATTTATCGTTGGTCCCTGGCTCAATTCCTGCATTCTCCCATCCTTAAACTATCGCAATATTTCTGAAAGAACATTAAAGGTTAAATCATATTTTTCAAAAGCCTTTAGTGTTTTTTTTTTATCTAACCGTGACGGACAGACCAACTAACAGACAAAACGCACAAAAATATGCTTCTTTCATTCTAATGGGGGGCACTAAACATTTTTTTTTTCTAAAAATTTGATTTTTAAAAAAGTTTAAGAAATTAGTTTAGAATCATGTCATTGCCGGGCTTTACGCTAGTACACGAAAATCGATGCTAAAAGTTCATTTTAAAAAATTTGCGTGATATCTGGCCTTAGGAACATTTCTTATAGTAACATTTCCTCCCTTACATTTACGTAATTGTTTTAGAATTGGTGTTTTGTTATTAAAAAATCGCTTGCATAATTAATTTTATAAATTAAACGGTTTGCTTTTAGAAAACTAAAAGTAGCCGTTGCACCTAAACTTTTCAAGCCGCATTTAATGGTGAAAAAATATTTTTCGTATCTCTTCTAGTTTTGCGCCTTGAGTGTGACAGACGGGCAGACTGACAGACAGACATTTTACACAAACCTAATAGCGGCTTTTCCCCTTACGTGAGCCGTTAAAATCCATTTCTCGTAATTAGGTCAACAATTTTTAGGATACAAATTTGTTTTCAAATATCATTAAATTAATCGCAATAGTGAACTCTTTGTTAGCACTTTTATTTGTAAGATCCTTTTTTATAAAGCTTATATCAAGTCACCCTGTCTGTCGGTCTAGCCAAAAGTTTGTAGACGTATTTATTTCTTTTTCAACACCAAACAAAATAATTAATTACCGGTACTTAAACAACTAATTATATTAATTTTGTTTTTGTTTTGTTTTATTGATTCTTGTCTAATGCAAGAAATAGAATTGCTGGATTTCAGTTTGATCTGAGATTGGACATAGGAGAAATAACATGAACAAACACTTGGCCAGACAGACAAAGTGAGCTGATATAAACTTTAAAAAAAATAAATGATATGTAGAGATGTGTTGGCGATATAATGATACATAAAGAAAGAAAACAAGATTACAAAGAGAGTTTGTGTGATACACAAACTCAGAGGCGGCCCCCGTCGGAGTCGGATCCCTGTCAGATCCGCCTATTCGCAAGATGTTTCGGATGTTCCTTCTAAGTCCCTGGCTCAATTCCTGTATGCTCCCATCCTTAAACTATCGCAATATTTCTGAAAGAACAGTAAAGGTTAAATCATATTTTCAAAAGCCTTTAGTGTTTTTTTTATAACCGTAGCGGACAGACCAACCAACAGACAAAACGCACAAAATATGCTTGTTTCATTCTAATGGGGGCGCTAAACAATTTTTTTTTTTTTAAATCTAATTTTTTTAAAAATTTAAGAAATTTGTTTAGAATCATGTCATTTCCGGGTTTTACGCTAGTACACGAAAGCCGCTGCTAAAAGTTCATTTTAAAAAATGTGCATGATATCTACATGCCAGAAGCATTTCTTACAGTAACATTTCCTCCCTTACATTTACGTAATTGTTTTAGAATTGGTGTTTTGTTATTAAAAAATCGCTTGCATAATTAATTTTATAAATTAAACGGTTTGCTTTTAGAAAACTAAAAGTAGCCGTTGCACCTAAACTTTTCAAGCCGCATTTAATGGTGAAATAATATTTTTCGTATCTCTTCTAGTTTTGGCGCTCTGAGTCTGACAGACGGACAGACGGACAGACAGACAGAAAGTCATTTTAAAAAATGTGCGTGATATCTACATGCCAAGAGCATTTTTTCTAGTAACATTTCCTCCCTTACATTTACCTAATTGCTTCACAATTGGTGTTTTATTATTAAAAAATCGCTTGCATAATAATTTTTATAAATTAAACGGTTTGCTTTTAGAAAACTAAAAGTAGCCGTTGCACCTAAACTTTTCAAGCCGCATTTAATGGTGAAAAAATATTTTTCGTATCTCTTCTAGTTTTGGCGCCCTGAGTGTGACAGACGGACAGACGGACATTTTGCACAAACCTAATAGCGGCTTTTTCTCCTTACGGGGGCCGCTAAAAAAAGCAAGAAAAAAAAAAAAACAAGATGATTTGGGGAGATTTTAAACTAAATAGACTAAATTAACAACGTCAATGACGTCATATATAAAGAAAACTGTTGCCAACTAAATATTTTGAAAAATATGATGTATGCGGAAGTGCTTAAAATTTCATTCTACAGTGATGCAAAGCAGGGGCGGACTGGCTATATGGGCAAACGGGCAAATGCCCGGTGGGCCGGTACCAAAAGGGCCGGTCTGGTCGCGACCAAAGAAAAAAAAATTCAATGCGGACAACTAAAAAAAAAAAGTAACAGCAGTAAGACACAAAGGCCCGAACACGTTTTCTTTTTTTTTTTTTGTTTTTTGTTTTTTTACAATTTATATTACAATCGATTTGTTTAAAATTCAACAAGAATGGGAAGCGTGGTCGAGAGGCCAAGTGCGGCTTGATCTTGGCTTGCTTGGCTACCTAGAAGGGGGCCCGAGGTTCGACACCCGACTCGAGTTGTGTTTACTGAGCGCCCAAAGGCAGCACGGGAAACCAACTCCTAGATACCCCCTCCCCCCACTGGTCCACAAATGAGATTGGACCAAAGCGCTCTGAGCATGCTATAAGCATGAAAGTAGCGCTATATAAAAGCTATAATAATAAAGAATAAAAAAAATAGACTATACACTGTACATATTATCATTTGCAAAACGTTAGACCGTAGGCCTACTTTCTGCTATGGACGAGCGGCATGGACTGCTTTGATGTCTTCGAGGTTGTGTTTGGCCTCATCATTTTATTGGTCGGCATGGGCATTTGATGGCACTCCCTTTTGTAAATCCCAATGATTTAGCATATTTTAAGTCACAGATCAACATATATGTCTAGATTGGCAAATAAAATGAAAACTCATTATTCTGCTATTTCATTGTTTATACTTTATAGTTTTCAGACTACATACCGGTACATGTATGAATAGAATACATACATACAGTTTTCGATGCGTTATCAAACTTTATATATTTTGTAGAGAATTAGGCTTATAATATAACACATGGGCGTAGTTGGGAGGGGTGGGGTTCAAAAAATCACTTGCCTCAGACCTCATTGTCTGAAAGGGATACTTTACTTACTGCCCTAGCGCAGCCAACTTAAGAAAACTACAGTCACCAAATTTCATGAGCGTAGCCAAATGGGGTTTTGTGGATTCCCTTCCCCCTCCAATACAAAAACTAAAGCATTTTACCATTTTCTACCAGTCGATGGACTCCAGTGAATAGCAGATTTGGTTTTTAATTTTTTTTTTGGCGGAAGAGTAGCAGGCTTATTGCACAGTAGATACCTCAGAATATGCATTTTTAAAGCTTAAAATAACGTAAATGGTGCTTCGTTCTGGGGCTTCGCACCGGACCGCACTGGGGGAGCTTACAACGTTCCCCCGTACTCCCTAACTGTCCCTTGGCGGTATGTGCTGTCTTTCTATTTATTATAGGAAGAGCTTATTCTAGGGTAGAAAAAAGTTTAAAAGCATGAAAGATCAGAATGTAATGAAGATTAATTAAATATACACACACTAAAAACACATTCAGTCCATCACTGTAGAGTTGTAACAATATATATACAAATTGTGGAGTGAGGTAAAAAATCCTTCCAAACTGAAAATAAATGGCATGCTATTTGTGGGCCGGTTTAAATGGTAATGCCCGGGCCGATTTTGATACCCAGTCCGCCCCTGATGCAAAGTGCACAGAAATTATGGTTTATTGAACGTATACACCTAAATATTGTATTTACGGGTTTGACTTCGTGGATGAAAAATCCCGAATGAAAGGAATACTTGTATTGTTAAGAAATTGAAAAAGCAATATTTAGAGAAATTTAGACCAAAAGAAGTGATTTTAACCTATGTCTGAGGAAAAAAAAGAACAATACTGGCAGAAGAAAGGCCAAGGCAAGGCAAGGCCAATGACTCTAGCTCCAGCAGGAATAACCTGCCCAGTGTGCAGCGAACATTCCGGGCTCGCATAGGTCTCACCAGCCACACGTCGCCACTCGAGGAGGCACAAAACCCCAGTGCAAAGCCCTTAGGTCCCTCGATGATGAAGTGGTCATCGTCGAACCACGATGGACGAACTATAATCTATCTATCTATCTATCTATCTATCTATCTATCTATCTATCTATCAGTCTGTCTTTCTATCTGTCGATCTGTCTATCTGTGTGTCTGTCTGTCTATCTATCTATCTTTTGCGGGATCACTTCTTTTTTAGCCTGAAAAGTTTGGAAATACAGGGGCTTAGCTAGGAATTTTCCATCGTTTGGAGTACGGAAGGACTTGGCCTCTTTGGAGCCCCTGAATTTTGCGTAATACTTAATTTTTAATGTAAAAAAACAACAACACTTATTTGCTGGCCCCCTTCAAGTGGTGGCCCGGGGGGATTTTCAAATTCTCCTCCTCCTCTCCTCACCCTAGCTACGCCACTGTGGAAATAGATTCATTAAAAAAAAGGTTCATAAACAGATTGAATGATTGAAGTCTGTGGATCTTAAGCAAAACTTGGTGTAACAGGGAAAGTTTGTCTAGTCAGCTCGCTATTTAAAAGGGCGTTGCGTAGAACCGCTCCTCGCTATGCCTGTTTGCGAATTTTCTATTGCCAGCGATAGACAATTCCCTATACGTCGCGTCAATAAACATTTCCATGGGTCAAAATATTTTAGAAAACATCCGTAGCTGCTACTCGTTCACACCTGTTGGCAGTCTCTCCTGGGACAGCCGTTAATTGAACCTGCAGGTGGAATGGTTTATCGGCAGGAAGGGGAGTGAGGATCAGATCAAATTTCTCTCCACAGAGCTTCTCTCCCTTCGACCAAGTTTTTCTCTTCTTAGCCAGAAACCCAATCTGGCCACACGAAGTAATTTGACATGACGTTCAGATAAAACCTGGCCAAGGAATATGCAGTTAGTCTGCATTGAGGAAAAAAAAACAACACTTTTTCTTTTAATTTTTTTTTTTAAATTTATTCTATTCCCACGCCAATCTAAAGAGACTTCGTATTTCTTCTGTTCTTTAAAAAAAAAAGTTTTAAACAAAATCTCGGCTCGTATCTTAATTGTTTTATACGACATGCAATATCTTAAATACACATCCGATCCAACTTTTTTGCACAATTATAACGTTTTTAACTCCGCTTCTGCCAGAAACATGCAACTTTAAAAACGAAGCATGTAGATAATGTTTCCACGACAAAACATTAAGGCTAGTATACACTTTTTTTCCGTTTCAATATGTGATTTGTTGATTTTAACTACGTCGCCGTCATCCACGGAATGCATTAAGCAATCAATCTCTTTAACAAAAATAATTGGATACAAAAACAAACGGAAAACAAAAGATATCAGAGTTTTTTTTTTCCTTCTCTTCTTAAGAGATTTTCATGAATGGAGTTTCTGGAGTATCCGGCGTGCAAAATACAGAATCGTCTGATAACTTGTTTGCACTTTTGAAATATAAGAAAGCGATATTGTTTGTTTTCTTGTACATGTTTCGGATATTCTTTCAGATTTGTAAATAATTAAATCCTAGCTCAAACCTCCTGACGGACGGGGAGTGGAGAGTGCGGTGGACAGGGTTTTGAACCTGAGACGATCGTCCAACAGCCATAGCGCAAACCACACGACCAGGTGGTGATGTAATGGAAACTAAAGAAAAATGTATGAAAAAGTACAAAGAGAAATCCTTAATTGCAAATCAATAAATCAAGCTAGGTAGGTCATATATGTAAAAATGTTCATGAAATGTCAAAATAGTTCTTAAAATGTCAAAATAGTTCATAAAAAGTCAAAATAATACATAAAATGTCAAAATAGTTTATAAAAAGTCAAAATAGTTTATAAAAAGTCAAAATAGTTTATAAAAAGTCAAAATAGTTCATAAAAAGTCAAAATAGTTCATAAAAGACAAACTTTTAACGTCGAGTTGTCAACAATGGTAATTCAATCCATTTTATTTTATATAGGTTAGATAATTTCCTGATCTAAGGCCACTTTCCGTTTCCCTTTTCCCACTACAAAGTAGTCAATACTAGGGACCTGCGAATCAGGATATTTTTTTCGAATCGAATATCGAATCGAATATCAGAAAATATTCGAATTTCGAATCGAATTCGAATCGAATATTCTTGAAAAAACTTGACAACCAACAAGTGTAAAATAAAACTTCAAATTCAAAATTGTTATTATATTATATTTATTTAGTACTGAAACACAAAAAGTTAGCAATAGTTAAATTGCAAAGCAGGCCTTTTAAAAAAGTAGATCTTTATTTATTTTGGCCCAAATCAAAGTTTCAGCATTATTTTCCGAGAGATTGTGACGATGGTCAGTAATAATTTGTCCACCAACTGAATTAACTCTTTTTGAAGAACAATTTGTTGCCTAAATTGCAAGCAAATTCCTAGCTGCTCTGGCCAAAAGTGGAAAAATATTAATACTTTCTTTCCAAAACTGAAGAGGGTCACTGTTCGATCTACAACTGCTTGCTTTGAATACAAACTGACTTCATCCTTAATTTGCTCAGAAATGGTGGAAATTTGGTTGATTCTGGTATCTCCTTGAGCATCATGCACTTTCTCGAACATTGAATCCATAAGGCTTCCTCTATTCCTGTCTCGAACAAGACTTTCACGTGGCAATTCATCAGAATTTTTGCCAATTTTCCTTTTTTGGAAAATTTTCGAAGATTCGAAACTTTAAAAATAATTTCGAATCGAATTCGAATATTCTTTTTATATTCGAATTCGAATCGAATATTCGCAGGTCCCTAGTCAATACATCTAGTAGGACCACTACAAAGTAGTCACTACATCTAGTAGGACCACTACAAAGTAGTCAATACATCTAGTAGGACCACTACAAAGTAATCAATACATCTAGTAGGACCACTACAAAGTATTCAATACATCTAGTAGGACCACTACAAAGTAGTCAATACATATAGTAGAACCACTACATTTATTTCATCACATCTGTTTCGGCAGACAGCTTGAAATTTTTAAAGGTCAAGTGTGTTTTGAGATTGGCAATTTTGAGATTGGATCTCAGGTATCAAACATATTCTTCTTACTCTTAATGAACCATAAAGTATTTATTTATATCTTCAATACCTACATCTGCATATTCACATGTTGCATTGTTAAATATAAAATAATATAAAGAAATAGTTAACAATATTTAGTCGCTACAAAAAAAGGAATATTTCCCTTTGGTTGCAAAATATTAAAATACAATCAAGACTCGTTATTAGCAGTTTTATTTCTAGTTCATAAAAATTGCAAGTTTGTGTATCAGGATGGCTGCCTGATCGAGCGCTTTGCTCGCTGGACTGTCGCTTCGATTTATCGATGGTCCCGGGTTCAAACCCTGCCCGCTCCCATCCCCCGTCGTCCTGCGGGATGTTTGGACTAGGAAGTAACTATCTTTACCTCTGAAGGAACATCCGAAACATGTAAAACATTTTACAAACATTGAGAGAGCTTGTTAATTGATCTGAAATATGAATCTGAACGACGGACTGAAGATATTACGTCACTACACATCACACCAACAAATAACGTGATCATGTCAAGTTGTATTGATCTAGTAGCCTACAAGTCAAGTGACACTTTTACACCAGCAGAGCTCGTTTCTGTACAGCCTCAATAGAAAATATAACTAAAAGCCTATTTTATTGTTAAATTGTTTATTTTGTTTCTTTGTAGCCCCCGTGGTCCAGAAGTGTTTTACTTTGGTTCCAGCAGGACATGTATGTATTTTATTCTTCTAGTGTGGTTGGAACTAGTAGGTCAGCGGTTCTCAACCTTTTAAGCTTGTCGACCCCTTTTTACAATCCCCCACTATGCTGCTACCTCCCTCCCCCCACACACAGCAATATAAGATTAGACAAAATATAATCTATATATTCGATGGTCTTAAAACAGGCGACCCTTTGCAAATCGTCAATCAACCCCGCAATGAGTTGCGACCCACTGGTTGAGAACCCCTGTAATAGGCGGAACAGCGTGTCTTGAGGATGTTGTGACATATCCTCAACAACTCGGAACATGGAATGGAAAAGTTGAGGAGTGATCTGAATAAGGGAGGTGCTGAAGTTAACAATGGCACCACATAGTCTATAGATTTAGGTCTACTCGTGTATTGTTCAAGAAAAAGAATAAGAAAGGGTTGTCCCATTTCTGTAAGCCACGCCTTCTTTGACATGTTCAATTCTAAATGACAGCCAGATTATTGCTTGTATTCACTCATTAAGATATATGTCGAAGTAAAAGATTGGGTTGGGGGGGGGGCAACAGGTCACGTGAGTTTCGCACTTTCCCTCCATCGTGTGTGTGCTACAAGCAGGAGTTATCTGTACATTAGGTCACCTGGGGAGCAAGGGAAGTAGACAAGAAATGAGGTTGGCGTGGTGTATAGTATATGGCTGCGATTTTTTTTTTACAGGGTATTTAGGGAGGATTAGAGAGATAACTTTTGGGTTAAGGTATGGGTGAATTGGGAGAAAGAGCTAGAGAGAAAGAGAGAGAGAGAAACATATAGAGAGTCCCAATGTGACAGAGGAAGTCAGACTTTTGAGAAACATAACATATATCAAAGACAGCCCCCCGCATAACCGAGATGTAAGAATAGGACATTCAGGCCGTTAGGCCTTCATGATCTACATAAACACAAGAAACACAAAAACAAAATTAAAGTGAACTTGTAAGTTAAAAAATAAATATAAGTCCACGAACATTACCTAGCGTTGCTAACTTGGAAAAATAATCTTTAGTGTTCTAACTAAACAAACCAGTGTTTCCGCAAACTGTGTTCCACGGAACCGTAGTGTTCCGTGAGGCTTGAATAGGGGAACCATGAGCTACTGGAATAGTTATCAAGAGTTGGCCACCAAATGAATAAATCTCCCTAACAAAGAAGCGAAGTGTACCGCTAAACAATAGAATGTGCGAAGTGTTCCGTTAAAGAAAAGTTTAGTCGAAACACTGTAATTAACCATTATCTATAGCTGCATTCCTCATTAATCTTCGGACACGAACGTAAGACTTATAACAGTAGATGATTTTCATTAAGTATTACAATTACAATGTCGCTCTGTAAATTGTTTCCCATTCTTTCTCTCATTGTAATTTTATAGATACAAGTCTTGATACTTAACCATATACACTTAAGCAGACACCTCTCTATCCATCTCTCTCTCTCTCTCTCTCTCACACACACACTCGCTCTCACTCACACACTCTCTCTCTCTCTCTCTCACACACACTCCCTCACAGTCTCCACTGGAGAGCGTGGGCGCCGTACGCACATAACTACTCACGCAAGCTTTAAAAAACAAGTCCACATCTGCTTTGGTTCGAGAGAAAAGCCTAACCTTAACGCTCGTCATTTGTTCAAATAGAAATAAACAGTTTCTCTTTTAAACTGCACTTTCCTCCACATCCGCATTCGCCTGACTTTTGATAGTCCCCTCCCTAACGTTAATACAACATTTTTCCGTACATAGGAACCTTTCATTCCTAACCCCTTCCACTGTCTGCAGTGCTCCAGCTGAGACCATTTGTGCTTTAATATGTTCTTCAGTGTTATGGTTTACTCTTTTCCTTCCCTCTTTTTTCTCTCTTTGTTTCTCCCTTTCTCCCTCTCTTTCTCTTTCACTCCCTCTCTCTTCTTTCCCATTTCCTCTATCACTTGCTCTCTCTTCCTCTCAATTCTGTGTCCATCTTTTTATTTTATTTCTCTCCCTCTCTTTCTCTACCTCTCTTTCTCTCCCTCTCTTTCTCTCCCTCTCTTTCTCTCCCTCTTTTTCTCTCCCTCTCTTTCTCTCCCTCTCTTTCTCTCCCTCTCTTTCTCTCCCTCTCTTTCTCTCCCTCTCTTTCTCTCCCTCTTTTTCTCTCCCTCTCTTTCTCTCCCTCTCTTTCTCTCCCTCTCTTTCACTCCCTCTCTTTCTCTCCCTCTCTTTCTCTCCCTCTCTTTCTCTCTCTCTCTCTTTCTCTCCTTCTCTTTCTCTCCCTCTCTTTCTCTCCCTCTCGGTTTTCTATTTCAGCGTGTACCAATCTGTCTATTTCTTTTTCTCCCTCTCACGCACTCTTTGTTTTTCTCTTTGTCTTCTCCCTTTTTTTACTCTTTCTCTATCCCTCTTTCTCCCTTATCTCCTTCTTCCTTTTTATATTGCTCTCTCTCTCTATAATTTTCTTTTCGCACTCATTATTTCTCTTTTCTCTCCCTCTTTTCCCTCTTCTCATCTTATTTCTCATCCTCTTGTTATCTTGCTATCTCCAACGTCTCTCTCGTTCTCTCTCTCTTTTGTTTTCTCTATTTCGTTCTCTCTCTTCACTATTGCCCTATGATTTAGACTTATTTGAGAAAATTCTTTTCAAGTTATGTCTTTACAGCCAAACACAACTTATAAGCTACATCCCCTAGCCACCGTCTTGAAACAAAAACAGAAGACAACAACAAAAAATGGATTCAAAGTTTTCCAGATTTGACATTTCATGTTACATTCTGACACTTTCAGTAAATGTATTTCTAGTACTGAGCTTCATTAATGTATTTTTAAAAAATACAACCTTATTGAACCTGTCTCTACAATACCTTACCTCTATTCCTATGCAGGTATAGCTTACGGTGCCTGGCAGCCTATATAATAAGAGCGGGAAATCATCGAATTTGGTTGTGACTGAAAGTTTAGAAATCTTAAATCTATTGAATATTTTCTCATATTTTCAACTAAGGGTTGCCAAGGACGCCAAATGGAACTCTTCTGTTGCCAACTAGATTAACAAGCATTCAGCTATTCTATTAACACTATCCCAATGCGTAGCAGATAATGTTCGTATCAAATCTCCTTTATTACCGCTTATTTACCGGTAGTTAGTTGACTATTATGTTTTGTTCAAAAGTTATGTAGTCATTAAGTCAAAGTCTTATATCTGTTACTATATTGAAATACATTTGTGACACAAACGGAAAAGAAAATTTGATTGCACTATTAGTTCGTAAATACTTGTTTTATTCTTGTACACCGATACACAAAAAAAAAATAATTTATTTTTATTTTATTTTTCTGCTGTGAATGCAAACGCATAAATAAATATAGACTGGCCGATAAAAGAGTTTTATAAAACGAAAATTGTGACTTGCAATTTTGTGTACTTCATTTATGTCTATGAGTTTTGTTTAATCTCTACGATTGAAGATCATGCAATTTTCATAGACAATTTTTCAATTTTTCAGAATTCGGAAATCCGAACACAATAGATATACATGTTATGAAGTTATTTCCTTTTTTCAGTCTATATTTATTTATGTCTATATGTGAATGATAAAAGTTAATATATGCGATTTATTATCCAATTAATATAGAATAAAGCCTTTCATAGTTTTATTGTTGCTTCAACTTTTCCCTCTATAAATATAACATAATACTTGATAAAACTTTACGTTTGGGCTGGTGTATGTATACAAAAAAGAAACGCTAACATATCCCAACAACCCTTGCGTTTTTTTTTCTTTCCGCTGCTGCTCAATTCAGAGGAAATTGTGAGGAAAAGCTTTTTTTTTTTCTTTCTACTTTTCAAAATGGGGACTTGGAGCATATGATCGGCAGCTTGACTAGGCAGCGAGCAGGCCCCGCGGAAAATGTCATCCTCAAGCCCCGGCGGAATTACCATGTGGCAGACGTTACCCGGAGAACGTCTCACCGCCGTATGGAGCTCATTACATTGCGCGCCAAAAAAATAGAGCAACTGACTTTTCGCGTTGTCACGCCAGATATCGCGGCCCCTTCGTGTTTTTATGTTTGCGCAGCTCGTCTCATCGATTAAGTAAATAAAGAGTGAGAAAAAAACTGACAGGTTTCAAGAAGGAAAAACAAAATGGAAGGCTAAAGTAAAAATGTATTGTAAGAAAGGAGCAATGAAATGGTCGTTCTTCTTTTTCCTGCCTTTTTTTTTTTTTTGCCCTTTTCAGATTTGTTTCAGAGACTTATTTCATTTATTGATTTGTTTTGATGGCGCTAGATGACAAGTTCCGCGCTTCATTCAAATGTCGTAATCTGTCGGTAGGAAACACGGAAGAGTCACGAGGATTCACGAAGATTCACGATGATTTCTTTTATTTCAAGGAGAGTGCTGAGAACAAAAAAGAAGGTACAAAAGGTGTAGGGGCTGGGGTACGGGGGAGCGGAAGTTTGTAAAGGGATTTGTGCTCTCGGGGGTTGTAAGAGAAAGTATGGCGCAGACGTTGGTTAGCATGTGCCAGGACTTTAACATCGCAGAGTTATACAAGAAAATGAAAGTAGCATGTGCGTCTATCAAAGAGTTTCTGGTTTTAGTTGCCAGTTGGTCTCGATATGACGTCATATGATACAAACCTCCCCATCCCCACCACACAAAAATATCTAACTATGTATGTATGTATGTATGTATGT
>JADKLZ010000167.1:24070935-24081829 GCA_021533235.1 Biomphalaria straminea
CCTAGAGCTTCACTCATAAAATTGGTCCTAGAGCGTGAATCATAAAATTGGTCATAGAGCGTGATTCATAAAATTGGTCCTAGATCGTGATTCATAAAATTGGTCCCAGAGTTTGACTCATTAAAATTGGTCCTAGAGATCTTTTAGATTTGAGATTTGATAAAAGTTTCGCCATTGTTTCTAGTCCTGTGCGAGGCCCCTCCTATCGGAGGCGCTAGGTGGCTGCCTACTTTGCTTATGCCTTAGACCGGCCCTGATTAAGTCATTAACTTATTATATGAGCTTATATTAAATTACCCAAACATGTGAGTTTATAATAAATATATCTATGTCAACATTTGTAATAAGTTAACATCTGCGTTTAATTCTTTTCTAATTTAAAAGAAAAATAGCAACAAAAAAATCTGAAAAAATATGCAAGCATGTTTTATAACCACCAGGAAGATACAAACTTTTAAGGATATCAGGGATAAACAATAATTTGCAGACAATGTCAACACAATTACCAATAAATGGTATATACAACTCTAATATTGTAATGTACATGATACAAAAGACAAACACGAATTCCTCACAAATTTTATATTAAATCCACCGTGCGTCTCCCTCTAATATATTCTCTCTCTCTCCTACTCCCTCTCTTACTTAATGCAACTCTAATATGATAATAATTACTGAATAAAATATTCGTATAAAGAAACTTTTTTTTTTTGTTCTTTGCCTGGCCGAAGACGTTACAAAAGTTCAAAGGTTCAATAACTAAAAAATAATATTTTTAGTAGAGAAAATTATGGAAATGAGAATTTCTTAATTACGAACATTTTTTTTTGTTACGCTTTTTCACTGTAACCCCTTCCCCCTTTCATTTTGAATTCCCTTCGTCGAGAAATCCCAAAAGGTTGGTGATAAATCTCTGTTATGAACCCTTGAACTGGGAAATGGTTTTAAACTGTGGCCAGGACGACCCCTCCCTCTCTTCCCTTCTGGAGGTCCACGTCATCAAGATCATTTATTTACATCTGTTTGTTCATGTGTGACGGTCACTTCAGCCAGTGCAATTGGTTCTATCATCCCATGCGAGGCCGAAGTCCGAGCCCAGGAGTGGACTAACTCTATATTCCTATATTGAAAGATTGCGCTTCTTGTTAGGGAGGCATCACAGTTAGTATGAAATCCACTGAGAAAAGGTTCAACAGATAGCGTCATTAAGCATTTCTTCCATTCTCATCACGAGATAGCTCGCTAGATCACAACTGTGGAAGCTTACTTCATGCTAAATTAGCTCTCGTTCTTAGCCTATCCACTATCCTGGGCGGTGGTGCCACGATCAGGCGACAGGAGCAAGAATTCTCCGGCCTTAAATTCACCAGTGTGCCTCTGTCACGTTAACGTGAAGCAGTAATTGCGCTAGTTTATATTTAGATTGAATATTTACAGCTGTATGTTGTTGATAAGTTTATTTAATATTGTGACGGGTTTTCCATAACATTTAAACATAAAAATCTATATTATATTTCTCAAAGAACTAGGTCAGACGGGCAACATGCAACAACAACAAGTAATCTATTTTTAGCTCCATTAATCATTTTTCTAACGCATTGGCTTTACTTATTTTATAATGCGAAAAATTAGAACCATATTTAAAACTCGAATTATTTATGTATTTAATAGTCAAAGAGAAAGTTTTCTGGAGCGCAAATACTCTATAATTCTTTAGAAAAAAAAAATCCATTGACTTGCAAAAGACCTTTATTACGAGTATTTGTGAACAATTGTGGTGGAAAAAAAAAAGCATTAGCAAGGTTAGAGAGACAAAATGACTATATTTTAAAATGTTAAAAATGTGTTTGATTTTCTTTTAAAGCAATAGCTTAACAGACAAATAATTATAGGGATGTTAAATCGACAGGATGGCGCAGGGAATCTGTTGTAAGTAATAAAATGGCTTAATTTAATAATTTTTTACACTTTAAATTAGAGCGGGTCCTATAAAATTGCAGGTCCTATGAAATGCGGGCCCCACTGCGGTCGTTATAAATGACTATATTTTGTTAAAATGTGTTTGATTTCTTTTAAAGCAATAGCTTAACAGACAAATAATTATAGGGATGTTAAATCGACAGGATGGCGCGGGGAATCTGTTGTAAGTAATAAAATGGCTTAATTTAATAATTTTTACACTTTAAATTAGAGCGGGTCCTATATACTTTATATTCTATAAAAGGGCAAGAGGTGATATTTAAAAAAAATATATGATCGGTTTCCAGATTTGGATCTGGTGTTCAGGAATTTATATTGAACCGTATTGGACATTTATATAGTGTGTATAGTATTTAAAAAAAAAATTCAAGCTCCAGAATAAAAACTTTGTATTTATTTAAGAAGATTTCAATTTTGAGTTTCTTGGTTGAAATAGTATCTCCCGCAGCACGACGATGTCTGAGAATTTCTGAAAATTTCCTGTATATGGCAGCATAGCTCCATACTAAATTAAAACATCAGATGCATTGTCTAATCAAGACAATCTCATCGTAACACCAACCAAGACTTATGATAGTCTCAAAAGTATCGTGTCGGTCTCATTCAGTCTCAAAAGTATCATGTGGCAATGGTTGGCTGATGACAGATAAAATAAACTTATCAAACTGATCCGTTTTTAGCGGCCCCCGAAAGGGGAAAAGACGCTATTAGTTTTGTGTGGCCTGTCTGTCCGTCTGTCTGTCTGTCTGTCTGTCTGTCCGACCATCCGTCTGTCCGTCCGTCCCGTTTAGTGCTCAGAAAGTAGAAGAGAAAATGAAAATCTGACATCACGATAATATAGAGCATTCAAAGTTCTGATGCAACGGCTACTTTTTTTTTTCTAAGAGCTCAAAATCTAATTTTTAAAAATATTTTATGCAAACAGTATTTAAAGAGAAAAAACCTAATTAGTATGCAATATAAATGAAACCTACTTTAAGACAATTAATAATCTAATATACTACACATGTTTTCACATATTTTTTGTTCCAACTTACGAGTAACATACCAGTATTTACTCGTAAAGTAATCAACTCATAAAAGAGGTGTTGCTTTTCATCGTTGGAGCTTTTAGATTTCGTTACTCTTCATTGTGTTTTGATTCGATTTGGATATTAAGTGTTGTTCTGTGTTTTTCTGTGCAAGGAGCACACTATTTTTATTCATTTTCTGTTTACCTTTTTTTAATTTCTTAACTTTTTTGTTTACTAACATGTCTATTAAGACATTCACGATTGAGAAAAAGGATCTGGAGGGAGGCCTCGTCCATCCTCCGGGGACCCTTCTTCTCAAACTATCCGGACAGGGGGCAGTCAGAGCCTCGATGGCGACCATCGTTGCCGCCTTGGGGCTCAGGCCGGAGGAGGTGGGTCCCCTGTACCGGTTCGAGAACCCGTTTTTGTGGTTTCTCGGCGTCTCCTCACCCGCGGTGAGGGGAAAGATACTGGGCCGAACCTTCGGAAAGGAAGACACTTTCAGGGTGGAGGTGACCACCCTGGAAGAAGAAAAGATCAAAATCACCCTCCACTGGGTGTCCCCCCGCATCTCTAAATCCAAAATGGAAGAAATTGTCAATAGTATGGCGGAGGATGGCTCCAAAGCAGAGGCCCACAAAATAGATGGGACAGACAAGTGGGTCAGCTGGATCAGACCAAAGAAGGGAGCTGAGCTGCCCCATTACATACAGCTCAGGTACGAGGATGACCCGAGAACATATAAAGTACTCATTACAACCCCGGGGAGGAGACAACAGTGCTGGCACTGCCAGAAGGAAGACCATTGGTCAAACCAGTGCCCAACCAGAACCACCCCTAGGGGTAATAAAAAAGAAGGGGTAAAGATCCCAGAACCCCCCAAAACATCATACGCTATGGCCCTAAAAGGAGGGAGTACAAAGAGTACCCAGGAGGGTGGGTCGGGGGAAGAGGAGGGATTTAGGGTAGTGGAGAGGAGGAGGAAGGCCTCAGATGGGCAGGGAGGAACTGGTAAGGATAAGGAACTAGCCCCCTCCCCCAAAAAGGTAGAAAGAGGAGGGAGCGCGGGAGGGTCAAACTCCCACAAAAGACTTAAACCAGAAGAAAAATTAAGGTCGGAGCCTGACACTCCGACCCAAGTAAACAGAAAGAGGACCCTATCGTCCTCCTCCTCTTCACTGTCTGACGGCCAGTGCGGTGAGGTAGAGGTGGAGGGCGAAATGAGAGAGGAGGGAGAGAGGGAAGTGGAGTTTCCCGATTCCCCAGGCCAATTGATCATAGATGAGGGGGACGACCCTGGCACACACTCCAGTTCATAAACACAAAAAGCAAATCAGAATAGTGGACCACACACAGACACACAAACACGCACTCATAGAATACGATAGAATGTTAACACGCACACACAACAACCCACCCACACGCAGACATGGCAGACATCACAATTCTCTCTCTAAATATCAGAAGCTTAAAGAACAAACACAAATATTTAGTACACTTAGCCAACACCTATAAAACAGACTTCATATATGTTCAAGAGACAAACACGCACACACGATACCAGGCAATGAAAATCACATCAGACATGGGTTTTGCGGGTGGGTACTTTAGTTTAGGGCAGAATAAAAGAGGGGCAGCTATTTTACAGACATCTAACAGATTCAAGGTTACATACACACACACAGAAAATAACGGTAGGGTAGTCATAGTTAAGGTAGAATCACAAAAACACGCATACACTCTAGTGAACATTTACGCTCCAGCTCAGAGTGCAGAAAGGCCTTTGTTTTTTGAAACTCTGAGCGAAGAGCTACACAGCAAACACGTAGGGGAAAAAATAATTTTAGGTGGGGACTTCAACTACATAGAAACGCAATTAGACAGGAAACACACGAACACGCAGGGTCCACCTCCTCAAACCCAAACTCAAACTAACGACTATCTCAAAGAGATAAAAGTTCAACATCAAATAGGGGACGCTTACAGGGGAGTGTACCCAAAGGGGAAGGATACTACAATGAAACATAGCACACACCCAGTGGAGACTAGACTAGATCGGTTCTACACACCGAATGACATTCAAATTAACGAAATAAAACACCTGGATGAGACATTGACTTACACAGACCACAAAGGAGTATTAGTTAAAATAGGGGGAGAGAATAAGGAGGTTAAAAAACAACGAAATTTTTGGAAATTTAACAAAAGTCTGCTTGAAGAACCGCAAATCCAAAAATCTATCGCAGACACGATCCAGAATTGCATAGGAGAAGAGGGAAACGAAGGGGAAATTATACAAATGTGGCCGGTACTCAAAGAGTCCATTAAACAACAAGTGATAGTTTTAGCAAAGATTAAAAGTAAAAAATTAAAAGACGAAGAGACAAGACTTAGAGACAGATTACAAACAACAACGAACGACATTGACAAAATAGAACTACAAGGACAGTTAGAAGACATATATAAGTATAAATATAAAGGGGCAGAAATCAGATGCAAGTACCCAAGTTTATCGGAATCACCAAACAAACTATATTTATCGGCAGAACAGAATGTACAGAAAGACAGGACAATTACAACAATAAAAGACACTGACGGAGAAGAAACACAAGACCACAAACGGATAAATGATATATTTTGCAAATTTTTTAGAGAAATATACAAGAAAGAACCGACAGCAGCAGACGCACAGAATTTTTTCTTAAACAATGTTAAAACAATAGTAGACGCAGACAAAGAAACCGCAGACAGACCCTTCACTCTAGCGGAACTGAGGGCTGCCCTAGACATGACCCAAAACGACAAATCCCCAGGTCCCGACGGTTTAACATACGAATTTTACAAAGCTTTCTTCCCCCAAATAGGACCGTTACTGATAAAACTATACACAGACATGTTAGGGAAAGGACAGACACCAAAAGACTTTAACCTCGCATACATTACTCTACTACCCAAAAAACCCGAAAATAACACCTCACCTAGCGACTTCAGACCAATTTCCCTATTAAACACAGACTACAAACTTATGACCAAAATGATTTTCCTAAGACTAAAACCCATAATCCCACTCCTAATAGGACAAGACCAATACTGCAGTAACCCTGACAAGAATATTGACGAACTAAACCACTTTTTAAGAGACATTATTTATTACTGCAAGGACAAGGACTTAAAGGCAGCCCTCATGTCCGTTGATCAAGAGAAAGCATTTGACAGAATTGACCACGACTACCTTTTTAAAGTACTACACAAAACTAACATAGACGAGACACTAACGAAATACATCAAATTAATCTACACAGATGCCGCAAGCCAACTGATCATAAACCAAAAACTTAGTGATAGGATCCCCATAAGAAGATCAGTCAGGCAAGGGTGTCCCCTATCCCCCTTCCTATACACCCTCTGCCTGGAACCCCTGTTAGAAAGTATAAGATTAGACTCAGAAATAGTAGGCATTAAAATCCCGGGCCCCACCCCCTTAGTTAAAATCAAAGCATATGCAGATGATACCACCCTGTTTCCCACCTCAGAAAAAGATGTTAAAAAGATGATAGAGAAATTTACACTATTTGGGAAGGCGAGCGGGTCCAAAATTAATTTTTCCAAATCTTCCATCATGCTCCTGGGGAGGTGGGAGGTCCCCCCAAACAAAACTCACGGGTTTAGAATAGAGACAGAAATAAAAATATGCGGCATCGTGTGGACCAGAGACCCGACACACTACGTGACGAAACAATGGGACGCTATTATTGACAAGACAAAAAACATTTTACAATTATTTCGACACACATCATCCACCATTTTTGGCAGAGCCATTTTAACCAACAGCTTAATTACACCCAAAGTCCTTTACCTGACAAACGCTGTAGAGCCACCTCCCAAATTCATAGACAAAATAAACAAAATAATTAGGAAATACATTTTCAGAAATACAATCACAAACATAAAACACAACACACTAATTCAAGACAAAAAAGACGGGGGGATTAGCCTACAAGACATAAATACAAAAATAAAAGTACAAAGGTTAAAATATTTAGGAAAAGTAGTTAGGTCCCCCGAAAAATTCCCCTTAACCTTGTACTATTTCGGCCTGAGGCTAAACAAAATTCTTCCCATCCAAAACAACTACCCCCATTTTTTCGGCACACACACTCACCCTTTCTACAGATCACTAGCTAGACATTTACAAAACAATGAACATTTAATACACCACACATCCAAAGACATCTACACAGCACTTAGAAACAAACTCAAAGAAAATTTAAAAATCAGAATAAAGTGGGGGAGAGAACTAGGAATAACAGTCAACACATATACAGACACATTCACGCACTTACACAACAAAAACATAACACCCAAAGCGAAGGAGGTGGCCTACAGGCTAACTTACAATATGACCCCAATTAAATTTAAGAAGAGAAATGTACACACATGTGCCTTATGTCATGCAGAGAATGGGGACAATGAAAATCATTTGTTCTTACAATGTAAAATGTTCGAGAATGTCAGAAGTACTATGAGAGACCTTTTGAATGCAAATTGTAAATGTAATGTTAATCTTAACTTAGCTATTGTTCTTAACAAGTTACCTATAAAATGTAAAAAGACTCATATATGTAATATAATAATAGTTTCAGAATACAGGAATCTAGTTTGGCGCAGTATAACTAAAGTTGTTCATGATAATATATCTGTACATCCCAATAAGTTAGACTTAATATTTAGGAAAACAATTGAACATAGAATAGATAATATCAGTTTTTAAAAGTGTTTAAATTAATGTACTTCATAAACCTACTAAACCCCAGCTCTGTTCATTTTTTTTTTTTTTTTTTTTTTACTTCACCGTGACATTTAATTTGTTATTAAGTAATATAATATCAGGTGGCCGAGCCTTGCTCGGTTAAATAATTTCATATACCCAAAGTCATTTTTGGATTTTTTTTTTATAATTACGAAAATGAACGATTGGATAAAGACTACTAATTCGAAAAATTTCTTTAGTATTCTGTTTGTTCTATATGTAAATTGGTACGTTCAGACATTTAATTTTGGAATTAGTATATTCAATTATGGCTTTAGTACGAAACATCGAGTGACGCAAATTTCTACGTTATTGGGGAAAACTTCAAAGACTTTCTTACAAGCCAATAATAGTAGGCCTACGATAGTTTTACGATAGTTTTACGCTGTCTAGACTGTAGGAGGACTTAAGAGACTTGATATTTAATCGCCATGTACAATTACATATAGAACAAACAGAACACTAAGACTGTCAGACCATAAGAAGTTCATACCGGCTTTTGCCATCCATCTATCCCAGTGGTGCTACTGGTGCTACAGCCCATGGAAGGATATGGCCTGCTTTTACACATCCCTCCATTCAGATATCTTCTAGGCCTTTCGTCACCACACCCTAACCCCATGTTTTTTACTAAGGTTTATAGTTAAATCAAAAGTGGCTGCAGCGTACGCAAACTCGTTGACCGCTTAGAATATTGTGTGTTGGTTTCCTTTTCGAGTCGATGTGAAGCTCGAAGTCGCAGATCCTCAAGTTTCCTTAAACGCTCCTCAGAATTTTCTAGCTTGACGATATTACTAATGATTGCATTTACGAATAATAACGTTATGTCAATAAAATATTAACTTCACGTCAATAATAATAATAATAATAATAATAAAATTATTATGTTTATATAAATAATGTTTGTCTAAATGAATCTATATAAAAGACCTTCTAAAAAAAAACAAAGATTTAGATCGAACAAAATTATAAAATATTTGTCTTCTATAAATTTAGAGTGGAATTGGCAATGCTGTTACATCTAGATCTAGTCTAGGAAAAAAAGCGATTGAAATCTGGCTGAAATCCTATAGCTCAGACGTAGACGTCTAGATCTATTTGTTTTCCTGAAAAGTTGTGAACATCTCTTCTTCTAGAAATTACAACAGAAAACCTATTAGATTATTATTAGATCTCTTCAACGCCGCAAACCTCCTGCTATTAGGGAAGAATAACGGCGAGCAACATGGCGGTTTTTTCGACGGAGAACTGAGAATCTAGTTGTAAGTCTAGAATCAAGACCTAGATCTAGACGTAGATTGTTTGTTTGTTGTTTTACATGTTTCGGATGTTCCTTCAGAATTGAAGATAGTTACTTCCTAGTCCAAACCTCCCGCAGGACGACGGGGGATGGGAGCGGGCAGGGTTTGAACCCGGGACCATCGATAAATCCAAACGACAGTCCAGCGTGCAAACCGCTCGACCAGGCAGACATCCAGATTCCAGATTCGGCGTCCATATCTTTCTTTTCGGCCTACATTATAGCTAATTAAAAATATACAATTAATCAAATTCTTATTTTAACGTGCCTTATAATAAAGGGACCAAGCGATTAATTTGTAGAAACACTTGGAAGCACTTGAGCGTCTTCAGATAACCACGTGCTTGATTGATGTTCACTGTTTTAAACCTTCAACTACGGTGCGCAAATATCTAGTTGTGTCTATTCATTCAAACGCGATAAAACTTGTTGCAAAGAAATGCTTTAGTGAACGGATGTAAGCCAGTGACGTAGGAGGTGTCAAGTTTTTTTTCCCTTTGACGTCGTGGGAAAAAATTTCATTCATAAATTCTCCATGTCATTCATAAAACCTTCAAACCAAAATAAGTTTTTCCATAATGAGACATTTTTCAAACCGATATAACGGTCGAACTCGAGTTTTCCCGATGTGGCCAATGAGCTGAGCATTTTTTTCTCACTAACATTTAGATACGTTGAAATTTTAAAGAAAATCGTTAGAGCCGTTTTCGAAATAGAAGAAATATAAATATATATATATATATATACAAGAATTGCTCGCTTAAGAGTATAGGATTAATTAATGTTTATGTGAGCACGTAAACGTGTAAGGACCCTTTTAACAGAAAATTACCCAAGAACTGTTTTTTTCTTGACGAGAAGTAACACCTCTACAAGACTAATTTGTTTTTTCCCTGGTTACGTTCCTTTGTACACGTGATCTAAGAGAAAAGAACTCTTTTACTTTTGAACTAACGTACGTACAAGGACAACGCTTGGAGAACTAGGAGCCGTCCCAAGGGTGATTACAAGAATAAAACAATCGCCAGACAATTTGGACATATCATCTATTCCATAAAAACAATGAATTACAATAGTATTATTATTTTTATAGTATTATACTAAGTGAATGTTTAAAAAATTTTCCAACATTTCACTGACTCTAGAACCATGTTTGTTTATGCTATTGCATTGTATCCTTAACCTATCTATGTTACATATTTCCTATATCTACATTTAACGAAACTTAGAAAGAAATTTTGTTATATATCATACTGTCAAACATTATAAGCAAAACACGTACACCACAGTTATATATCACGAAACTAAGAACTGAAATATTACCACCCCACAACACTAACGTCAGAATGAAGACTTTTCAAAAATGAAGCAGAACTCCCCAAATTCTGACTCTAACAGACGGAATTGTCACCTTGGTGAGGAGGGAGTAGTGTCCCTGGTCTCAAGGGAGACAATGAAAAATTGTCAAAAAGGGAGAGCCAAAAAATTTAAATGACACCAATCTACAAACATACCAAAAGTATGAGAAAGTATGTTCGTGATATTCATCCCTTTATTCAAGTAGTATAATCTACAAACATATTGTTATCACTGGTGAAAAGATCCTTAAACTGTTTCTTGTACATCTGTTGCTTATTACTTGTTACTTATATGCATTCATTCTATTGACATGTTTTCCATTTAAATATATGTATTTATATTGTTATTAACAGTACCAAATAATGTAAGCTTACTTATAGAAATAGAAATTTGTTTTAAAAAAAAAAAAAAAAAAAAAAAAAAAAAAAAAAA
>JADKLZ010000167.1:24112482-24130222 GCA_021533235.1 Biomphalaria straminea
TCTAAGAATTTCATCCAAGGCTATAAGTCCGGCCCTGAACAAAACACATTCTTTAAATGGGAGATCTAAGAATTTTTATCCAAGTCTATGTGTTCAAGATTGTGGTGGGTTTATCTATCTGACTTTAGTCATGTTCATATTTCAATTATTATTCTAACACATGCACATCTACAACATGATATAGTTGACAACGACTATCAATTCTATAAAATGGCACTTTATTTATCACTGGGAAATCCGTCCAGTGTTCTAAATAGTATTCTACTACTCATAAAGCAGTCTACTCCCAGAATAACGCCATGTTGATCTTCTTGTTGCTCTAAGTCTACTACGTCATTAGTCTGTCTCTCTACGTCACCACTTTTACCGTGTCTCTCTACGTCACTACTTTTACCGTCGCTAAAAACTATACACAAAATATATTTAACTCACAAAACTAACCTACTCTCTAAACTAGTACACAACAAAATACTTTGAAGTGTGCTTCATAAAAACAAGAACGTTTTGATCACCTGCAGCAATGAACAAGTTACGTAATCATCTTCTTTTTTGAAGTAAGGTCTGTATTATATAAGAAGATAAGGATACGACTACGAAGCTGCTTCTCTCAATCTAAACAGTGTGAAAGCTAATATTGGTTTTGACGACGCTTGGATTGAATACATACTAGCAGGGTTTTAAACTTTTATCAGAATCTGCTTACCTAGGTCGCTATAACCAAGATGTAAAAAAAAATGCACCAACACCTGGCTTTGACACGACAATTCGATTTATAAGGATACTCCTGCTTAGCACAACTACTAGTTTGAAATTCTGCAGTCAACCGATCACTAATTATAATGGGATAGGTCTATTTTGACTGATGAAACGGTAGATTTCACAGTGGATACTGTTAAGGGAACTACAATGAATTTTGTTTCTCTTTTTTCGTTTTTAACATAATAATATACTAATAAAACAACTAAGAATTTAAAACTAAAAATAAGAATTTGTTTAGCTGAAAAATAAAGCTACGTAAGTAAATATGAAGTTCTAATAGAAACTTAGGAGCGATTGTCGATCTTGCTCCTCGCTTATCTTCTCTTGGATAACAAATTATTAGGGTCGAAAGTTAGTTTTTCCTTTATAGTGTATACATTATGCAGATCTTTTTTTTTTAAATTGAATACTTGTGAATAGGCTGTAAATCTCAATGCAACTGATTAAGGAAAAAAAAAATGGTTGGAATGAAAACGATACAGGTTTATATTTCCAGAAGACTTGAATTACTTCACGTGAAAACAACACAGTAGCTATACTTTCACTGTCATGCATATAGTTAAATACCTAAATATATTCTTAAGATTTTCTTTCAAAAACCATATTTAAAAAAAAAAAATTAATCAGGATGCAGGACATTAAAATGAAATAAAAACCAAAGAAAGACAAAAATTACCAGATTTAAAATAAACATGTTTACATAATTTTATTACAAAAAAACTATCCCCTATTGAAATCATACTAGTGAAGGTATAATTTCCGAAGACTGTCTTGCTTTCCCTTCTTCATACATTTAGGGATCATTTCAGGAGGTTTTATTGCCTTCCCAAAGCCTATTCTCTCTACGACTCTATCAGACATGTTTGTTACCTTGGTGATAAGGAAGTAGTGTTCCGGTTCCCAAGGGAAACAATCAAAAATTGTCAAAATAGAGAAAGGAAAAGGGAAAAAAAAGACAAAAAATTCTTATTCGTACATATACTCAAGAGTTGGATATAGATCTTTAAAACGTTTCTTGAGCTCATGTTTCATAAATATTCCTGTATATTGCCATTGGTATCAATAATATACGTTTGTGTTTATCTAAAAAAAAATAATAATTTGACCAGTGACGGTCAAGTTTGGACAGTTTTTAAAAAAATTTCACGTGAACAGTACAGATATGTTTGTGTCTGATGTGAGTATGTTTTATTAATTGGTAATGTAAACTCTTCAGTGCTGAATAAAAAAAAAAGTTTCCGTGCAGAGAAGCAATAAAAAAAAAAAACAGTCTATAACTTTTTGAATAACGGACTGACCATGAAGAATGCCTCAAATTCATAAAGAAGGACGAAGCCATCTTTGTCTATATCAATCTGGTCAAAGTTTTGATTAGCAAGCGCATGTAGGTCTTGGCCCAGAATGACCGCCGGCAAGCAGAGGAGCAGTGCGAACAACGCTAACATCCTAATATCTGTGGAAAGAATAGTAAAAATCAATCAATCAATCAATCAATCAATCTATCAATCTATAAATCCATCAATCTATCAATCTATCAACCTATTAATCAATCTATCAATCTATCTATCTTATCTATCTATCAATTCATCTCTCTATCTATCAATCATTCTATCTATCTATCTATCTATCTATCTATCTATCTATCTATCTATCTATCTATCTATCTATCTATCTATCTATCTATCTATCTATCTATCTATCTACCTATCTATCTATTGGAGGTGAAAAGCTAAATAGCGTTAGCAGCTTCAAATACCTCGGAGCTATTGTCTCGGATGAGGGAACAAAACCCGAACTACTGGCCCGAATATCACAGTCCACAACAGCCCTTTCTAGACTTAAGTTAATATGGAAAGACAAAGGCTTAACCCTCGGCACCAAAATCAGACTGATGCGCTCCCTGGTCATAGTCACATTCCGATATGCTTATGAGTCTTGGACGCTGACTGCAGAGCTACAGTGGAGGATCCTAGCAAAGAAATTGAGATGCTACAGAAGGATCCTAGGCATCCCATTTAAAGACCGCATCACAAACCAAGAGATTAGAGACAGGGTTACTGCAGCGATTGGACCTTATGATGACCTTCTAACTACTGTGAAGAAAAGAAAGCTTAAAATGTATGGCCATGTAACAAGATCTTCAGGACTCGCAAAGACCTTCCTCCAGGGAACAGTACCAGGAAAAAGAAGAAGAGGCAGACAGAGAAAGCGGTGGGAAGACAACATACAAGAATGGACGGGCTTACCATTGAAAAAGGTTTTAAACAGGGCAAAGGATAGAGAGGAATGGAGAGAGACGGTCTAGGAGTCTTGCTTGGTGCCACAACGGTCCACCAGACTAAGGGATAGGTTAGGTAAGGTAAGGTACCTATGCGACCGCAATGGGCCCGCACTGTCTTATCTTCTTCTTCTTATACAATACAGACGTTACTTCAAAAAGAAGATGATTGCGTCCTACGCGTCATGCATTCAGTCATGCATATTAACCAATGACTTAAATTCTGCCAAGTCGCTGGTTTTCCTGGCTAGCTCAGGCTATCTATTCCATGCTCTAATAGCGCTAGGGTAGAAGGAGCTTTTGTACAAATTTGTCCTAGCATATGGTACGAGGAATGTGCCATTTTCTTTGTGTCTTTCTAAGTATTTTATTAAATTTTGTTTTTGAATTTGAAGATTATGGTTCAGTGTTTTATGTGTAATTGCTACTTTACTTTTGAGTCTTCTGTCCTGAAGGCTTTCTAAATTTAATGATTTTACTAAAGGTGTTACTCTAGTCAAATGTGAATATTGGTTTGTTATGAATCTCACTTCTCTATTTTGTGTCTGTTCCAGTTTCTTAATGTTTTCTTGAGTTGAGGGTCCCTATGACGCATATTCTATTATAGGCCTAACCAAGGTTAAATAACATTTTAGTTTTATATTCTTATTTGAGTAATAGAAATTTCTTTTAATAAACCCTAATGCTTTGTTAGATTTTTTTTATTGTTTCATCAATATGGGGTTAGGAACCGCGCTAATTTTAGGTGTAAATTATTAAATTAAACCATTTTATAACTTGTAACAGATTTCACGCGGCTCTTGATATACCAGGAGCTCCGGGAAATCCCCTGAATTGCAAAATATAAGAAAAATTCCTGTAAATATCAGGAAATTATTAAAATCTTTTGAAAATTCATACAAATCTCATGAAATATAGACACTAAAATTGTCATTTTGTTGTATCATTCAATATGGAAAACGCTAATCTTACGCGCAATAAAAGAAAACGGCATTATGCAATACCAGTAACTGGAATTTTGGTGAAAGAATTTTGTTGAGCTTTAAACTAATGAAGAATTACTTGAGGTCAACAATTCTCATAGATAGATTGAAACATTTGGTAATTCTTGCTATTGAGCGTGATCTATTTATGAAATAGAATTGTTATGATATATTGTATGACTTTGCTACACGCAAGGCTCGTAAAGTAATTCTGTACGTAGTAAAGAATGAGTAATATGCAAAGAACTTATTTTCTAACACAAACTCTTAATTTTCACTATTATCCGTATTCTTACCAAAACTTGGCCAGCGAAATCCGTTTCGCATAGGGCCCCACAATGATTAAGTCTGGCCAGGCCCCACAATGATTATGTCTTGCCAGGCCCCACAATGATTAAGTCTTGCCAGGCCCCACAATGATTAAGTCTGGCCAGGCCCCACAGTGATTAAGTCTGGCCAGGCTATTTAGTGAGGGGTAATCATAGAGTAGATTACTGGTTCTTCCTCCCCCCCCCCATTTTTTTTTCGCCGCTTAAGTTACGTAGGGTAACTCTAGTCCGACTAGAAGAAATAAAGAGAAATCTTTCCTTTGCTTCTTGGTTTTCAGACTGTTGATCTATATATATATAGAAAGAGTGCAGAGTTTCTCATGACTACACAAACCCAGTTGCAACCTGCATTGAGTTCCACATCTGATGCAAACAAAACCGCAGTCCGTCGATAGAGACTATTTAATTCATTAAAAGTCTTATGCATTTATCTTATATAGGGGTTATTCTTTGAGCCTTATATCAGATCAGCCGTCATTTCTCCCTCACTGGCATAGAGGAAAGTAGTTAGGAGCAGATGATATCTGAAAGAGGCAGTTGAAGAGCTATCGTGAAGGCATCGGGACACACACTAATAATTACAATGTCATATTAAAACATCTGGGTTCTTGCCGTCGAAGTGGACGGCTGGCTGGTCGAGTGCTCATATACTCTGGTCTCTCGTCTCTTTGGTCTCTAGTTCAAACCTGCCCTCCGACATCCTCCGCCGTTTGGAGAGGGTTTGGCCAGGATTCCTTAGTTCTATAGGGCATCCAAGACACCCAAAAGCAAAAACAAGTCGCGGGATAGTTCCCTATGATAAATGAATAAATACTCTTGATTGTAAGCCATTTCCTTGTTCTCGACCTGTAGCAAAACAAGAAGCAAATATGGCAGGACTGACACGGACCCAACTGAGGGGCAATCGCATAGAACAGAGTCCGATGCCGGAGTACAGTTGCTGCCTTATGCTCCGGTGAGAGTCAAAAGGATTGAGGCAAGTAAGTCCAGTCCTTGTTGTTATTTTTAAAATAATTATTGTTAACTTACCTGAATGAGTTGTAATCGAATGTGCAATCGTCTGAGTTTAGTATAAAAAAAATCAAATCATACACGAGATTATAAAGAAACAGTAGATATTGGTCCTGAGAAATACCCAGATGTTTAAATGGCCTTTTTGTATAGTTACATTTAAGTTCTATAGAGACATAAGAAAAAAACTCATGACGTGCGGAATTGTGGCCAGTTAGGTGACGTGTAGGATTGTGGCCGATAAGAACGTGTCAGATCGAGCTACTGAGAAAGATTTGAAATGTTTAAAAGGTCTGATAAAACTCAGAAACTACTCGACATTTTAAACGTGAAATTTCTTTCTTGTTATTCTAATTCTATAATAACTAGAGCATAGAGTAGTCCTCGTACAACCTCAAATCTAATGGTCATTAGAATATAGACCACATTTCCTTATGACAAGCGGTTCACGAGGCTTTGTGTGACTAGGCAAACGACCAACCGACATCACGACACCAGAAGCTCAGTGGTGTTTAAAGTAGATGCAATAGTTTGACAGTATTGGAAACATACATGTACAGCTCACTCTGAACTTTGACATCAGGATCAGTTATATACTAGATCTCCTTTGTTATCTATATGGCTTTGTTGCTAAGTCTTTGGATGCAAACATAAAGTTTCTTTTTTTTTCTGCAAAGCAGGACGTTTTGGCGCAGACGTTTTTGTGTGTTAGGTTTTAGCGCAGACGTTTTTGCGTGTTAAGTTTTGGCGCAAAATGTTAAAATTATAATCATCAATAAAAAAAAACTCCATTTGAGTGAGGGCCTTAGAGGTTCAATTTATTATATAAATTATATGTTCATTTTATTATTATATTTTTACAAATAATAATAAATATATATGTTTGTATATGCGTTTGTGTTTAAGCGTATTTTTTCTAAATGTAAAGAACAATTGTTATTTTGTCCATTAGATTGGGTAACGTAACTAACAAAATATTTGTGTGTGTGTGTGTTTTAATATCGTCAACTCTTTAAATTGAAACATCCCCATACATTAAGGTGTACGCAACAACGTTAGACTTAGAGGCATCATCAGTTGAAACAATGCTACTTACCAAGAGCTTGGGCTCTGGCTAGCTTTTTATCCCTGTCGCACTGCATTGGTATCCGAGACCTGGCGTGTGGATTCAGCATTGACCTGCTAGCCCAGTCCAAACAAGTTACCACAATGTTTCAAGAGAAGACTTTCATGAAATTTCCACAGAGACACTCTCCTCATGGACGTTGTAACACTATGGTTAGGGTGAGAAGCACGGGAAGATATAATTTCAGGTCAAATAGGGGTTTTCACATTTATAAGCACGGGGTACCATTTAGTGTCCACATGATTTGGACCGCATGGTTTATTCAGTTTACGCCATGTTCAGAGTGGATATAAAATGTTTTTGATGTAATGTGGACTATTCAAGTTATTGATGGCTGAAATTGCCTGTTTGTAACTATATCTTTCTTTATAAATGTGTCTGCGAGCAAAGTGTTCAGTGATCATTTAATATGTGTTGTGATTGAGCTACAAAGTTAGTATAGTAATACATTAGAACGAGGCCAGAAGTGGCCCTAATACAACTCAGATAACACTCAACCAGGGCATGCTACCCTGCCTCATAGTGGCGCCCGGGTGGAAAAAACCGTAGGAGGAAACGATTAGGCTAAAGGGTAGCAAGACAAGACTCCCGTGGGAGTGCCTAAGGGGGTGAGAGAGCATCCTCATTGCACTGTGTGGAGTTGTAAAAAAGCTCCCACAACATTGTCACAATCCATGCGCTGTTCCTCAAGGGGCCGTTACATAAAAGGCGTGTCCTGCATGGTAGCCTGGTATAGAAAAGGAAAATGGCGGGGGTCTTAGTGTGCGCGGCCTCTTGCCGCGAGTCTGACCCACCCACCAGACAGAACAGAGTATACTGTTCTCATTCAGGCCGGTGAGAGGGAGCTCTTGTTCACTTTTGCTGGCCTAGAGTTCCATGAGCCGAAGGCTAATCTCTACTTGACAGTTTCAAGAAGATAACACTTTTCCCATTGAACTGTTACAGACGTTGCTGTTACTACTATGAGAATAAAGACATTTCTCGTGGTTTACATCTTCGGTCAGCTAGTCCAAGGTGGCTCGAATCCACAAAACACCGCGTGTATGATCTAGTAAAGGTCACAAACATTGAAGAACCTTCAAACAGAAGTATATTAAAAAGAACCCTTTCAATAATGCTTTACTTCAAAAATATTCTAATATGAATTTAAATATACCATATTGAGTAAAGGTTGGTAAAAGGTTACTAGGAAAAGAATATTTGGGTTCCAAAACTTATCTCAATCGTTACTCTTATATTAAAAAAATTTCGTATGAATTCTAAATTTTCCAAAGCCAATTCTTTCTTTACAAATTATGATACGTTCTTGTGAAATTATATAAACTTTGTCACCATATTTGACTATTCTGTTTTATAACATCATGTTTTCGTCTGGAAAGGAGAGGAGCAGTAGAGTGAAATTTATAAATCCTCGCTTCTTTTTTATAATTTCTGTTAATGATTGCATTTGTCATTACAGAATAAGGCTGAGGCGACTCGATATAAACATTTAATTTAAAGTTTTATAGCATATATAAATTAAATAAGTGATAGATTTTGTTTTTTATTTTGTAATTTCTTAACTATGCTACAAAAAGAAAAAGTATTGGTTTGTCCGATGGGCGGAAGGCGATTGCATGTATCACCCCTCCCATCTGGTACAACCCTTTTTCATTTTATATTTACTAATGATAAAATTTGATATTAGAGTGTGGAAAGACATAATATACAAATGGGTACACATATCAATACCTAGCTTATATTATATTGATATTCAACAAATTTTGTTCACAAAGTAAGACCTCCCCCTCCACTCAAAGGGTTTAGGTGGGAAGGCAGTATTTGCACCTCCCCCCGATCGGCCAACAGGGGAACGACATCTATAGCAAGTTTTAATCATATAGATATTTCACTATTTATCTACTACTCGACATTATTAAATTAAGTTAATGTTTAATTTTTTTAAACTTGACTTTGTGTTACATAAAAAGAGTATGCATTTCCAGTTAATTCTTTACAAACTAAATATTTTCTGATAACAAAACAATAAAGCTATTGAAGCTTAATCATAACAGGGTAGTGAAATAGTAATGAGTAAAATGAAGTATTCCTTCGAAACATGGACAAATAATTACGGAGAGAAATATTTCATTGATTATGTAAGCAAGCTGTGATTTCAATAAATACATTGGAACGCCCCCCCACCCCACCCCTAACACCACCAAATCGACCAACATACTAGAGAAGGGGGCAAAATAATTTTAAAATTAGTTGAAATATAAATAATTAGTATTTATTATTTACATAACTAAAAAATTCTTATACAAATTATGTGAACTCTATACTAAAATTCTCCCCCCCGGGGGTACGCTAGTGCCCATTGCACGCTAAGCACGTTTTGCCCCATGCAGGGCACTTTTCCTACCAAAATACCTGCATTCACCTTTCTGAACTTTTGTTCTTGAGGGTATTGCCACTTTATCTTCTTATCTTATACAATACAGACGTTACTTCAAAAAAGAAGGTGATTACGCCCTACGCGTCATGCATTCAGTCATGCATATTAACCAATGACTTAAATTCTGCCAAGTCACTGGTTTTCCTGGCTAGCTCAGGCATTCCATTCCATGCTCTAATAGCACTAGGGTAGAAGGAGCTTTTGTACAAATTTGTCCTAGCATATGGGACGAGGAATGTGCCTTTTTCTTTGTGTCTTTCTGAGTATTTTATTAAATTTCGTAAACCATCCCAATGATTGGAGGGTCGGCTTGTATCTGTCTCAACTTTTACGTAACTGTCCCGTACGCTCTGCACATTTTTACCTTTTCTATGTTAGATTACTATCTTGTAATAATTTCACATCGCATTTGTCGCTATAATTGTTAGAAAAGTGGCCACTATGATTTCCTCTGATTCTTCCGCCAATTTAGTGGCTAACTTATACTTTCGCAAGATCCTGTGAAACTTTTGCCAATTAGAGGCCAAATTTTAAACTTTAATTTGTGCTATATAAAAAATGCAGCATTCATTCTCCAATAATCAAATATCAAAAGTAACGTTTTCTGATTACAAACAAAAATATTATTGAAGTTTAATCATAACGGAGGCGATGTGGCTGAGCGGTAAAAAATTGGCTTCTGAACAGGGGGTCCAGGGTTCGAATCCTGGTGAAGGGCTGGGATTTTTATTTCGGGATCCTTGGTCGCCTCTGAGTCCACCCAGCTCTAATGGGTACCTGACATTAGTTGGGGAAAAGTAAAGGCGGTTGGTCGTTGTGCAGGCCACATGACATCCTCGTTAACCGTAGGCCACAGAATCAGATGACCTTTACATCACCTGCCCTATAGACCAAAAGGTCTGAAAGGGGAACTTTACTTTATTAATATTTTTAATCATAAAAGGGTAAAATGTACAAAAGTGATAAATGAACAATTCTGTTGTAACGAAGAAATAATTACGAAAATAAAGAGTTAACCACCCTGGACTCAATCGAATCGTGCGGGTTGCTAGGACGCTACACGAAACCGAGGCTCTCGATTCTTTACTGGCTGCACGGCTGAAGCCACCCGTATCAAGCTATATCACAAAGTCTAATTTCTGATGACTGATTCTACGAAACTGTCCTTGTTGAGTGTAAGAAGAAGTTAAGACACCACTATGGATGCTTCTCAGGTACCTAGGAAAGTCTAATTTCTGATGACTGATTCTACGAAACTGTCCTTGTTGAGTCTAAGAAGAAGTTAGGACACCACTATGGATGCTTCTCAGGTACCTAGGTATTTCTAAACACATGATAATTAGGCCTAGGTTAATAACTTCCGAGTTCAAAGATAAAAGAGCAATTCAATGTATCACGTGACGCGTAGACCTAGTCGTGACGTACTTATTTCATCCGAAGCCTACATAAAAACAATAACAAAATTATAACCAATGATTGAGTAGTAACTAATGATAGCTGTACACAAAAGTTTATGTCCATTTTTTACATGCCTGCCTAAAGAGTTACTCTATCAAGACTTTTGATTGACTGACCATTAGATATAAACGTTAAAGCATAAATTCTTTTTAGCCAAGTTCACCGTCATTGACTTTCGTCATATAACAAATCTAGTCACGTGAGAATCTTCATTTCAAAGATAAATCTCAAACTAAAGAAACATATATAAATCAACAAAAAAAAAATGCTGATAAAAATGTCTTAGACATGCATTTCCCGTTTCTACATGCACAAACAGCCAGCCACTATACAGCTGCCATCTTCTCAGGCAAGGCAGATAATGTTGTAATATTTGAATTTATACAATACATATATATATGGACTTGTATAACGTCACTAATTATTTAATTGTTGTCTCCCTTTAACCACTACGCAAGTAAGTTCAAGCAATTAGTCTTAAAATGTAATTTGTACAGTTTTACCTTGCCTGAAAAAAATTTAAAGACGTATTTAACAATAATAATACTACTAACAATAGTTTAATTTATAATTTACAAATTTAATGTAGGCTAAAGCAGGGCCCTATGCGAACTGCGGGCCCTATGCGAAACGGATTGCTCGGATTGGTTGGAATAAGCATAATGTCAAAATTGAGATTGTATATAAAACAAGGTTACAAAGACAGTTTGTGTGGAAACACAAACTTATAATCGGCCCCCGAAGTGATCCACCCAGGCAGGTTTCAATATTTTCAGAAAGAACATCCGAATGAAATTATATCAAAGACAAATGACAGATAAGAATGCAGATAGAAGGTTGACAGATCTTATGTCGTGCCCTAGCGGTCCAGCAGATCAAAGGATAGGTGTAGGTGAAAGTTAAGTTAGATGTGAATCTGGACCGACTGATGTAATATAATTGATTCGCTAATTCAATTTCTTTAAAGACAGGCCACACAAAACTAATAGCGTCTTTTCCCCTTTCGGGGGCCGCTAAAAATATATTAATTTTTGCAATATTTTTATTAAATTAAAGCTGACAATTCCGTTTTCTAAATCACGCGTACGATTGGCACCCCAAAAATGACAATTTTGTCTATTTTTCAGGAGATTTTTAATAACTTGAGGAGATTTTTGGACTTTTTCGAATAATTTTCAATTTTTGGAGCCGGGAAATATAATGGTTCAGTCTAATAATTTACATCTAGAATTAGCGCGATGCCTATGAAAGTGCGGGGCCCACTGCGGCCGATAAGGTTGCAGTGGTTTAGAGCTGGCCTGGGCTCAAGGCGCTGTGACAGCATTACATAAGAATTGATAAACTATTTCGCCAAAATCTGTTAAGATTTGTATGCGTGTTGCATATTATTATATTTTTTTAGATTGGAAATATTTCAACCCAACATACACTGGGTTTGATTTTTTGTAAACATGATTTCGTTTCGTTTAAAAATACAAATTTATTTACTAAAAAATGTCAATTTTCTTGTTATTCTTTGGGGGCTTATATCAACTCACTCTGCGGCTAAATATGTAGGATTTCGTCCCCTTAGATACTTGTACACGTTATTTCTCCCACACCCATTCTCGGATCAGGTTGAAACTTTGAACAGCTATTTTTTGTCGTAACAAAACACGAATCAATAAAAATTAGTCAATTAATTATTGTTAAATATTTTTTTTTTGAAATCGAAGAAAGGAAATAACTTCTACATTATTTTGGGATATAGTTGTAAATGCAGAGCTGTACACCTTGGAAAAATGTTTTCTTTTTGAAACATGTTTTTTAAATACATTGTTTATATTTTTTTCCTTTTATTACAAGGCTGATATCAACTCTGTCTGGCCAAAAGTTTGTAGACGTCATTTCTCCGACACCAAATCTCGGATCAAGCTAAAATGTGTACACAATTATTTCATTTCCCTGACAACATAATAATCAAATAACAAAAAAACAGATATTGGTACATTAATAATTGGTCATTAATTATTGTGTTAGGTATCTCGAACAAGGGAAAGAAACAGTGGCGTAGCGTAGGGGGGGGGAGGGGGGGGAGGTTTTTGAAATCCCCCCGGGCCCCCGCCTAGGGGGGGCCCCCAAATGGGTGTTTCAAAATACATAAATTAATATATTTGATTGACAAATAGTGTCAACGGGTGTATTTTATTTTCAACATTTATGGATTATACTTATATCAAATACTAAATCTAGATCTAGGTCTATCAGTACGTTGACTTTGTTGACATTTTAAAATATTTTTTTTCCCACAGAGATCAAAGTTGTTGTTTTTTTAAAGTCAGTTTTACATTTTGAAATACAAATCTTTAATAGATTTGTTGCCGATTAAAGAGATCAAACATGTTCTTGCAGCAAAAACAAAGAATATTACTCTCTTTGTTGCCACGAATAAAACTGTATGATATACAGCAGTAGAGGCCTTAGAGGTGGCAAGTGGAGCGCCTGTGGGGGCCCCGCGATCGGAGATTTTATTGTAACAAACTTGATCACTACACATTTTCCTAATAAAATCCGATTAGACGTCGATGTTTGAATACAAACATAACATCTATGTATTGATTATTTTCGCCTAAGTGTTTTATATGCTTCTGTGCATAGACATCTTGAGGCCATGGGAGTATTTTTCTTTTAAACTTTTTAAACTTCAAAGAAAATCTTTTATGCAGAACAATAACAACGAAGTATATACAACATTAGGCAAACAGTACGTAAGTAATATTCTGTTTTGTAATAAAAATAAGGCCCACAGTGTTAAAAGCGGACATACAGAATTGTTATTGTTGGAGGCCAATGTCAGCCGTAAGACGGAATAGCCCGTTAGCGTGATGTGGTACGGTTTATATATAGTCTACCCTTACGGCTCCGGGCCCCGCACAAGACTAGGGTCCAGGGCCCGTCGCGCTGCTAAGTCCGCCCCTGTATACAGGGAATTCCAGGTATCTTGTTACATTTACTAATAATAGATTTAAATGGCGAGTATTTTAAGGTTACGCTAATTAACCTTGAAGCAGAATTTACAGCAACGAGTATAACAGATCCAATAGTTATTCTTAACAATGCTAGAATTGTCCATTATTCGGGTTTGGCTTCTGTAATTCTGTAATTTCAGAATTAACTTCACACTCGAGTTTTTTAACCCTCTATTCATCTATCCGCAATCAAATGGAAAAAGGCTTTTCTAAATAAAAAAAATCGTTGTTATAGAGTGATAAAAGAGTGAATTGCAAAGTTGGGAAAATGAATAAAAACAACAACAAATGTACGTCTTTTCGTCAGAGAAAATTTCACAATCATAGCATATTTTTTATTAGTGAAATAAATGGCAAATCGCTTTTTCAATAATGTCACTGATGCACGAGCACTTTTCACCAACAAACTAGTAATACAATCACCAAAAAGGTTCAAACCTTTGCAACATCCTCTGAATACCGTACCACTAAATCAGGCCACTACCATTGCGTCATTCTAAAAAAAAACTATCCCAGGAGCACAATGACGCAAGAAAGGCTTATCATGGCTTTAATGTCAGTGAAGTCACAAATACTAGAAAGTATCGATGTAGATCAGGGGTGGGCAAATTACGGCCCGCAGGCCACATGCGGCCCGCCGAAGTGTTTTATGCGGCCCGCGAAAACCTAAATAAATCAAGTGTGCCCACACATTACACATATTAAAAATGCAAGTACATTAAAAATAAATCATGGTAAATCTATAGAGAAATGAAACTTTTGATTCTTATCACTTAGAATAATGAGGCTAAAGAAACGTCTCTAAACTTCCTTCTAAAAAGTTTAAAGAAAACGAAGATTATATTTAAAAGCAGTATTTCCATAAATTCAGTAAAACATAGAAGCTCAGGCCAGTATTTATTTATTCAATGCTATGAAGAAATGTGTTGAAAGAGTTGGGTTGGCTTGTAATGATGGCAAGGGTAACAACTGATGGAGCTTTGACTGAGAAAAACCTTTTTAGTAAAAACAAAATAAATATATCAACCATAATTTAGTAACTGCAAACTTTACACAAAGCTACATTGAATTCAAGCAAATCAAGAGGAAACAATAATAAAAAAGTTAAAAAGTTTCACACGGCTGTCCTTAGGCTTAGGTAATGTAAGCAGCTGCCAAGGTACGTAATTGTTGGGGAACATGTACTGAGTAATTATAGAGAAGGAATAGTGAAACTTGTACTCAATGTTATTGTTCGAAGTACACTAGGTCTTTAATTAATTAGATCTATATAATTTTAGCTTCTTCACTTTATTTTGTATTTTTCCATTTTTTTCGGAACCACCAAATTCACTTTGCCAATCATATGATATATATGCGGCCCGCCTAATTCCCAAATTGTATAAATGCGGCCATCGGTTGAAAAAGGTTGCCCACCCCTGATGTAGATGATGTTATAGATGTCATTGCTGAACAGAATGCACCACATGAAGCGATATAAATCGAGATTTATCACTTGTGCATTATTTTGCTAATAAACAACTGTATTATTCATTAAAAGAGTCTTAATGATTAATTGTTTTGGTCAAATTTACTGATATACTGAATCAATTTGATCTTGATCATATATATTTTTTGCGTACATTATATCATGTCATATATCGAAAGTCAAAATGCAAGGGGCCCCCAAAAAGGTCGGTCCCCCCGGGCCCCCGAACCCCTAGCTACGCCCCTGGAAAGAAATTGTAGTTGACTCAGTGCTGGTATAAGCTCCCCTTATATGTCGCCGCTTTAATGTAAGATTGAAACGAACACCAGATTACTTACTTACAATCCTCTATCTCCCCCTCCCCCCGCCTTCATTCTCACAACTTTTCTAGATAAGTGATAGGATCATAGCGTATTGAGAAAACTAAAAATATGGTGGGAAGCGTGGTCGAGAGGCTAAGTGCGGCTTCAGCTTGGCTTGGCTACCTAGAAGGGGGATCGAGGTTCGACACCCGACTCGGGCAGAGTTGTGTTTACTTACCGCTCAAAGGCAGCACGGGAAACAAACTCCTAGATACCCCTTCCCCCACTGGTCCACAAATGAGATTGGACCAAAGCGCTCTGAGCATGAAAGTAGCGCTATATAAAAAAGCTATAATATAAAAAAGCTATAATATATTATGAATTTGCGCTAAAAGCAATAGGTAAAACTATCTCTAATCAAACAGATATGTTATTTTTATTCTAGAATAGTCTTGATCTATTACAAATTTAATCACATGACTGCAACAAACTACCCGATACAACCACGCGTAATATAAGCTTTTTTTTTTTGAAAGTATTTTTATATTTTACGCTGGACAGTTTTAGAAACACTGATCTATATCAATACATCTGTTATGTCTGTTTTATTTTTCTTTTTCTTTACAGGTAAAATGTATTCGGTCATTGGTTTTCTTTGTCTTCTTCCTTATTTGACCAACGGTCAAATCGATCTTCAGGCGATCGCCAATGGAGAGTTTAAAAGAATAGATGCCAACAATGATGGAAATATTGAGAGAGAAGAAATCTCACAATCCTTCAAAGTATATTACGCCTTTTATTTACTTCCTTGGATATTTCATTTTAGGTATATTTATAGAACAGGTCTCTATGTACATTTGTATATAAATAATAAGGCTTTTTCTCGAGTCCGAAGATTAATGCGGAGTGCAGTATTTCCCCAGCTGTGACCTATTTAGCGACAACCAGGGCAAGCATAACCATTGTCCGCCGGTGGTCAATTAATACCTCCACAGCCGACGTCTGTCCTCGGATTTTCGTTTGGTGTCAAATCTGTATTCGGCGGTCTTTGTCAGTGATCTTCAACGGTCTCGTTCTAAAGCCGCGTGCAACCAAGTGCTCTATTTTGTATACATTTATTTAAACGTAGCCAGCTAAAAGAAAGATATAGTGTCTTTACAAGGTTTATCTTGTTTATTTATATCTTTTTTTTTTTTGTCAATTAGCGTACCACTAGTAATGATATAAACAGGAAACTACTTACAATAGTTTTAGATGGAACTACTTTATACCATTCAATTACATTAATTACTTGATAATTAATTCAATTTAATTAAATCGCTACAGAGGCGCACAGCAACGGCTTTAATTCATCCCGCGTCGTTCGGCGTATTGGGCGACAATCTGTCTCCACAAAGATCTGTCACTGACAATGTCTGAAGCCTCCTCCCACCTGGTGTCCACTTTTCTTTTCTTCATCTGATGAGTACAAATATGCTGTCGCATCTGAATTTGCTCATTGTACTCATCCTTAATCTTCGAATCAAAGACACTGAGTCGAACACTCAGCGAGATTGTGACAGAGCGTCGCATGAGGTTTGCGGGACATGTTCTATGACATAATGAACTTCGCATACCAAAAATTAAGATGACAGGAGGCCAATACGAGGAAAACGCAAACAGGGACGTCCTCGTATAACTTGGCGTCATACCTTCATGGAGGACCTCAGAACAGAGGACACCAGATGGTAGGGGGCTTCAGACATTGCCAATGACAGATCTTTATGGAGACAGCTTGCCGCCCAATGCGCCGAACGGCGCGGGAGGACCTAAGTCTAAGTAAGTAAGTAAGTCATTATTATTATTATTATTTTGTGTTAGAAACGAACGTGTATTCAGTCTCTTGCACTGCCAGGGTCGAGTTTCGTTAAAGAGAAACACAAATTTATTGTAGTCCCTTTATCAGTTTCCACTGAGGAATTTTCTGGTGATGTAGTAGATCTTCAGCAGTACAGCCCTCTGACAGGCAACAAGAATCTTCTTACGACTGTTAAGGGAGTTTAAAGTATCTTTTAGTTCTGCTGTCATTTGCCCCTCGGTTGATATAACAATGGGGAATATTGTTATTGTAGAAAACTTCCATTAACGATTAATCTCCCATATTTTCTTTGTTTTTCCATTTTAGTTTTCCATATATTAAGAGATATTGGTTCGGCGATTTCAATGATGTTAGCGGTTTTTTCTTTTTTTTTTATCAATGAATAGCACATCAGGGCGATTAACATCTACCGTTTTGTCAAAATAGGCATATCCCCTAATATTATTATTATTATTTTTATTATTATTTTTGGGCTACTATATTTTGGTAAAGAGGAGTCTTCTAAAAGCGCTGTGTTCTAAGTCACAGTCCTTGCTCGCTTGCCTTTGGGAATGCTATAGTTAGATTACACTGTCAAGATCAAGAAAAGGACCATGAGAAACCCATAACCTTTTTATCCAAGACTCAGGAATGCATCTAGGATAAGGATAAGAATCTTTGTGCGCATACACAGCCTCTCAAAAAACAGAAAGATATATATATATATATATATATATATATATA
>JADKLZ010000167.1:24130322-24160541 GCA_021533235.1 Biomphalaria straminea
TATATATATATATATATATATATATTTCGACTACGGTATCAATAACATGAAATGATCGCTGTAACCTCGATTTCGTTTGTTTCTTTTTTAGATGTTTTTTTTTCTCTTTCTTTTTAGGCCTTTGATAATAACCATGACAACAAAATAACCAGGCACGAGTACGATTCAGGGGTGAACAACCTGCATCCCAACGACCCATTCGCCGCCCATGTACTGACCGCTCTTTTCGTAGAGCTGGACTCCAACAACGACAAACACCTGGACGACGAGGACTACGAGAAATTCTTCACCAACGCAGACACCGACAAGAACAACCTCGTCACCAGCGAGGAGTTTCTCAGGTAAGAGCCGTTTTCAAGTCTGCGTGGTTACTTTCCATTGCTCTGAGGTCAATACAAAGAAAGAGAAGGTTGATAATCGAATTGGACAGATCAAAAGGTGGGAGACAGAGACGTAGTGAGATAGGGGGCAAGGGGGGTGGCGATGCTTCTGGCGCTACCCACAAGGGGAGAAACACACTGAGAGGCGCCTATATATGTTCATGGTAAATATGGAGGGAGGGCGCCAATAAAGTATGTTGCCCTCGGCGTACGTTATGCTCATTACGCCTCTGGATGAGGGCAGCACTTTGTATGTTATAACCCTGACCTTCACATTGTATATGCACCCTAGTCTTTTGAACGCGAGTTTTTTTTTAATCATTGAGTCCGCAGTATTAATCTGTAAATCGGTTTTAATTTTTCTGTTTCCTGTAATGATTGCAACTAATCCGAAATTCCAATTCCTTTGCAAACCTTTGATTCCTTTTCCTGATTCTAATTCGTACAGCCAGTTCATTGTAGGTCGTCTGTCGCCTTAAGAGGGAATGTCATACTATGTTGGGCATAAATCTAGCTACATGAAGGCACTGCATGTCTAAAAATACAATACTTTTGTACCCGTCTTAAAGAAAATATAACCGGACTTTGATTTGTTTGAATCCGGGTGAAGACTGGGATTTTTTTTTATTTCTGGATCTTCAGGGCGCCTCTTAGTCTACTCAGCTTGAACAGGTACCTGACATTTGTTGGGGAAAAGTAAAGTAAATTTGGGAGTCAACCCTCGTTTTCGGACTTTTTCTGAATTCACATATCTCCATAGCGAACAAGCTATTTTGAAAACTACGCGAAGAGAAACATACTTTCCGAAATATTTGGTGTTATTAATATCATTTCATTTTCATAAGCACTAGGTTATCGTAATTCTAAATTCAAGCTTTTCCGGAAATATTTGAATTGGTAAAGACAAACCGATATTCTCTATAAAAATACAATCGCATTATTTAATGATTCAAATTAAAATCATTTATAAAGCATAACTACCCACGTCCTTTGTCCTGGATTGAAAAACTTTTGGCTGAACTAATCTACTAGACTTTATTCAATTCTAAGGATTGCTCGATAGATCTAAGCTTGAAATGTTTACGAACATTATTTTTTTTTGTTAAACTCTTCAAAGTGTAATTCTTCTACCCACACACGGAGATACCCTTTTATGTACGTCTTATATGAAAATGACCTCCAGAACGCGGTAAACGAATTTGTCTACGCTGCCACCTCTTTCGGTCTATCTATAAACCTCAGGAAAACAGAAGTCATGTTCCAGAAGTCACCCAATGAAACATACTCAGCACCAAGGATCACAGTAAAAGGACAGCCCCTTAACGTGGTAGACCACTTCACATATCTTGGTAGCATAGTGTCAAATGACGCCTCACTTTCAAGGGAAGTTGATAACCGTCTGGCCAGGGCCAGTAACGCCTTTGGACGCCTACAGGCGAGAGTTTGGATGAACAAATCGCTCTGCCTACCTACAAAAATAAATGTCTACCAGGCGGTGGTTCTCTCAACCCTTATATATGGCTCTGAGACATGGACACTATATAGAAAACAGCTAGGACTCCTTGAGCGCTTTCACCAAAGCTTGCGCTCCATCATGGACATACGATGGCAAGACTGCACTACAAACAGCGATGTCCTTGCGAACGCCGGTATGGACAGTATAGAGGGACTTCTTATGATCCGACAGCTACGCTGGGCAGGGCACGTATCCCGTATGGGAGACGAACGTATGCCAAAGGCAGTCTTTTTTGGTGAGCTAAAAGGTGGTCGACGTAACAGAGGCGCCCCACGGAAACGCTTCAAAGACCAGCTTAGGCGTCAACTTTCCTTGGCTGACATAGAAGAGAGCACCTGGCTGCATGCGGCGTCGGAACGAGACAGCTGGAGGTCACTCACGAAGGCCGCGGGATACGCATTTGAGACCAAAAGAAAATCTGCCGCCGAGGACAAACGCAGACGACGAAAAGAAAATCTAAACCGACCACCTACGGACAATGGTTTTGCTTGCCCTGGTTGTGGCAAAATATGTAGGTCACATCTGGGACTGCACAGCCACGGGAAACACTGTATTCCTCACTAATCTTCGGATTCGAAGACAAGCCTATTATTATTATAGTTCAACTTACAAGATTTTCTGATCGTTAGTAATTTTCGAGGGTGTGTGATTAAAAAAAAATTCCAGTTAAAAACAAAAATTTTATGTTTTACAAGTTTAAAATGAAAAGAATTTCACAGAATATGTTTAGATTAAATCCATTTTATATTTAATTTTTATTACAGTTGGTTCCAAAATGCTGAGGGACTTCCTATTGTTGGATAGTTACAGGAACTGAAAATAAGATTCAGGAGTAAAATACCGCAAGGCGTCTGGTGAATAATACATGATTTTCTTGATCATATTTATTGAATAAAATGCAAACATTTTTATACATACTCTTTTTTAATCAATATTTTTTTTCCTTTTTTTTTCTTTAAACCGACAAAAAAAAAGAATTGAAGATTGATATAGCGAAGCGCGTTCTTTAAATAGGCATTTGATGTGTGAGTGATATAACAGGATACCAAAAACATGGATATATGATGAATCAACTGAGATCAGCTCAAATGAAAAGAGAAGTAACATAAAAATTATAAATAATCAATATGTACTTTCTGTTCAAATAATATATTAAAGTAAGCAACCATATTTCTGTTTTCATGATTTTGTAACAATGCCAATCAAGATATATGGTAAATATGACAATAGAAAAGTGTTACAATGAAAACTCACTTATCCCCCTGAATTTCAAATTTTCATATTCATTAAATATCTGAGGGCGCGATGGCTGAGCGGTAAAGCGCTTGGCTTCCGTACTGGAGGTCCCGGGTTCAAATCCTGGTGAAGGCTGGGATTTTTATTTCGGGATTTTCGGGCGCCCTTGAGTCCACCCAGCTCTAATGGGTACCTGACATTAGTTGGGGAAAAGTAAAGGCGGTTGGTCGTTGTGCTGGCCACATGACACCCTCGTTAACCGTGGGCCACAGAATCAGATGACCTTTACATCATCTGCCCTATAGACCACTAGGTCTGAAAGGGGGACATATTCATTAAATATCCACAATTATTATCATTTATTATATCGTTCTTATTATCATTTCGCTTTATATTTCTCAGTTCTAATAAATGCAGTTGATGGTGGTCTATGATTTCTTATTCTATTCATCTGCAGTTCAATATGAATTGTTAAATAGGATTGATATCATTCGAGTCACGTTTTAATGAACAAATGTTAAGGGAGCATATTTGCGTTGTCTTAGACTCAATATTTTAATAACTATAGTTACTTCCCTCGATTAAGTCTCTTAATAAATATTTTGTAGAGATCATTTTATGATTTTATTTTTTGAACAAATTGAAGGATCAATGAAGTGAAGTAGTGACATTTTAATAAAATGTGTTGTCACGAGATTAAGTTAGATACTGAAAACTTGACTTGACTTTTATGGTTCAAGTCTTCCAGCTCCTTTGTGTCGCATTGTAGTTTTCTTTAAATATAATAATAATAATAATAATAATAATAATAATAGGCTTGTCTTCGAATCCAAAGATTAGTGAGGAATACAGTGTTTCCCGTAGCTTTAAATATAACAACAGCACAAACAACAACAAAAACTAAAGAAATAAAAACAACACAAGCAACGATAAAAACTACAGAAATAAGAACAGCAAAAAAAACAACAACAACCAACAGCAATGAAAAGCAACAACACAAACAATATTAACCAAAAAATCTTAACACCCTAGGCAAAAAAAGAACGAAAAAACAGCAAAAAAAACAACAACAACAATAACAAAAAACAATAACACATGCAACAATAACGCAAGCAACAACAACACAAGCAACAACAACACAAGAAACGCAAGAACAAAAACATAAAATGAATAACAAAATGAATATGAAGTCTGTACACTTTGTGTGAATTGAAAACGTTGTTTTGTGGAGAACTATAGACTTGTACTATTCTGTAAGTATTTAAATTCCTCTAGGCACGCTATCTTTGATATACATTTCATATTTGGTAAAGGTCTTTACAACATTAGGCAGGCTATCTTTGACATACATTTCATATTGGGTAAAGGTCTTTACAACGTTAGAAACGCTATCTTTGACATACATTTCACATTTGGTAAAGGTCTTTACAATATTGACTTACATTTGTACACACAGTTTCGGCTCACTGACCATTAGTCTTTGTTATGATATGACATGACATTGAAAGAGGTTCTAAACAGGGCAAAGGATAGAGAGGAATGGAAAAAGACGGTCTACAAGTCTTGCTTGGTGCCCCAACGGTCCACAGACTAAGGGATAGGTAATAGGTAATGACATGATTAGAATTGAGCATAGACATAGACTATGGAATTGAGTTATTTGTTTTGGGAACAAAGGTGCAAAGTTTTACTTATTGAGAAGTAACGTGACAGATCTTTAAAAAAAAGAACGCTCTAGGATTTGATGAAGACAAAGCACTTTTCCTATTGAAGACAAGATACGGATTTTATAGACGGCTAGAAAAAAGGACAATCGATTGTTCACTTTATTGGAATTAAACGTAGCCCTACTTTGTTGTTCAAGTCCAGAGTCGGATACTTGTATCGGTTGTTGGCCCTTTCGCCAGTGTTATCTGCTCCCAGTATTAAGTTCAGTGTTACCTCTAGTCGGAGTTATATTTTCAAGTACTAAACACCGCAAAGAAGCTTAACAGCCTTGACCATCTTACTAAAATTACCTCTGAGTCTAGGCAATGTTTTGTAACGTTTACTTTGTCAGTAAAAACTTGCCTTCAACCACTTAAGGGGGTACAACCAAGATAGAAGGAAAACGAAAATCAGTTCTTACTTTATCTTCAAATAATACAATAACTTGAGCCCTTCCTTTGGATGAGGGTGGCCATGTGCAAAAGGAATATTACTGACACACCATTATAAGAAAAATACAATCTAACTATTAGTGCTTCTGAGTTACGTAAATAGTAACTGCAAATAGTTTTTTCTTAGATTAATTCAATTACTGATCTTTATGAAACGTCTATACAGTGTGCTAACACGTAACACGAATTTATGTACGAAATTTTAATAATTTCGGAGATTTTATGAGTTTTCTTGTATTTTACAATGTCAGAATTCCAGGAACCCTTTAATTATAAGTTAAAATGGTTTAATTTAATAATTTACATATAGAATTCGCGCGGGGCCTATGAAGGTGCTCAGGGCGCCCCTGCATTTTGCGAAATAGTTAATATTTAATGTAAAAAAACCCCACTCATTTGAGGGTCCATCATCTCCCTCCCCCATATTAGCTACGCCTCTGTTTAGACTCAAAGAAAAACTCTAGCCCATGCCACAATAAGAACATACAAAAGACTCATTCACCTTCCCGCAGACAACGGTTTTGACTGAATAGAAAGAAAAGTTCCCATTTCAGACCTTGCAATGTATAGGGCAGATGATGTAAAGGTCATCTGCTTCAGTAACCCACGGTTAAAGAGGGTGTTATATGGCCAGCACAACGACCAACGACTTTTCCCAACTAGCGTCCGGTAAACCCATTAGAGTTAGGTCAGTATTAAGTATAAGAAGGTCAGTATCTTAAAAATCTGTTTTAAATGTATAATATGTAATCAGTGGAAATGGAAGAGAAACATTTGTTTGTAGATTGTTTGTTGTTCTCTACTTAGATGGTAATTCTTTTCCCAAATATATATGTAATCTATCAAATTTATAAGAAAATCGTTAGAGCCATTTTCGAGTTACGTGTCCAGGAATCAGGTTCTGCCCATGTTTTGCTGATAAAAGATTTGCATTCTGATAAATAAAAAGTATGTGGCTAGTATTGAATTTTTCACATAACAAGCTAGTCAATTAAATAAAATACATCTTCTAAAGAAGAGGTGCCTTATGAGTCCATAGTATTCCAATGGTGATTTTTTAAATTAGTTATTTCATTTTTATTTCTATATTTCACAACATTCTTTTTTTGGTTGTTTTTTTTTTAGTTACCTCAATATCTTATACACAACACAAGAGGCCAACAAAACAAAGCCATAAGGACATCTTGGGGTGTCATAGTTGAATGTTCCTGAATATCTGCTTCTTCGGAGCCTAAAGCTGTTATATATATATATATATTTATATATATATATATATATATATATATTTATATTGTAGAGCGAATACAGTGCAAATGCCATTTTTTGGTTCCTGAAAAATTTTTCTTACATTAACATTGTTATACTCAACACCGAAGACAACAAATAGTGGGATAAAGACTTTAGAGGGCGCTGTCGTTCTGAGTGTCTATACTGTATAATCTCCACTTCACCAGGGTATAATACAATTAGTAAATGAGCATGAATTACCAAATTAAGACGAACATTATACATTGGTGAAAATTTTTTTGGGATCCTATTTATTCACTTTTTACATTAACAAAAAGACACAAGGCAAGCAAAAACAAAGTTTTTATTTATTAAAGACCTAGTGTACTTCGAACAATAACTTTGAGTAGAAGTTTCGCTATTCCTTTTCTGTAATATCAAATAGTGGATTATAAGCGAGCCCTTTAACAATCATGGACCTTAGCAACTGCATACTTTGACAATGCTTAGCACTATAATTTGATTGTATAACCCCCAAATTTACTGTGAATTTAATGTAGCTTTGTGTAAGCTTTCCAGTTACTAGTTTATGATTGGAATATTTTCTCTATTTAATTTGTTTTTCTCAGTCAAAGCTCCATCAGTTGTTACCCTTGCCATCTTGTACAAGCCAACCCAACTCTTTCAACACAGTTCTCCATAGCATTGAATAAATGCTGGCCAGGGCTTATGCCTTTTACTGAATTTATATAGTATTGCTATTAAATATATTTTTCGTTTTTGTCTTTAAACTCTAGAATGACAATTAGAGACAAGGTTTCTTTGGCCTCTTTATTACAAGTGATAACTATCAAAATGTTCAATAATTTCTATAGATATTTACAATGATTTATTTAGGTCTTCGCGGGCCGCATAAAACACTTCGGCGTGCCGCATGTGGCCCTCGGACCGTAATGTGCCCACCCCTGATCTAGGATACAGCATACGGTAGGCGTGTTTTGATTAGAATAGTGAAAGTAATAGGTGATAACAAAACGGCTAGAGACCGAAGACATTGGACGTGTTCCCTTTTGAAGATTAAAGTGTTTACCGTTTACCACGAGCATCGACTCCACATCTGTTGTTCGGTCTTTCGTTGGTGTTATTGAGTTAGTTGGAGCTTACCTCTTATTCAGTTCATCTTTTGGATCCAAAACCGCGAATATGCGCGCAACACCATCACCAACTAAGAGAACAGCATTGATTTCCAGATGTTAAGTTGTCATCAAACCGAGATTGAGACTAAACAGCGTTGCAGTAAGCTCATGAGGAATTTTGTGGACTAGATATAAGTAGAATATAATTACTAACATGTCTGGTCTGGCGATAATTTCCTCCCCCCCCCCCAGTGAAACCTAGGGACAATTAATCTCCACCAGTTGACACCGAGAGGTCCTTTAGTTCTGTTAGAAATTCCACAGACTGAAAAGAATATTATAGTATCTGTGAGTTATCATTTTGTTTAAATAGTGGCAACTATTATTAGAGAACTAAAACTTCGCACCCATTAAGATGTGTGAAAATTGGATAATTTACAAATATATAATTTGTGTATATTATAGTGGTAAATAAAATTTACATATTCTTTCCTAGTAGCTCAAGCTATTGGGTGCTTTTGTGATAGATGAATCATATAATCAAATAAGCAATAAGGTAATACGACGGCATCCGCTACCATGAGCAAACTGTTGACAATTTGGAAGAAAACCAGAAGTACAATTTCTGCTCCGTTGAACACAAAAAGTTTAGATTTATATTGTCGAGCGAATACTGTGAAGCCCAACTGCTATATTTTCCCAGGAAAATTGATCAGATTGACATTGTTATACCCAAAACCGAGGACAACAAACTGTGCGCTTAAGAATACGCGATCTCTGTCGTTCTGAGTGTTTATAAACTCCAATTCACCGGAGTCCAAAATTACATAGGAGTGTTGACACAGTTCGTTGTTTCTCAAACACAGTAGAAAGTAAGTTGGGATCAGTTCCACAAAACCAACTATAAAACAATCTTATACTAGTCATAGCTGTCAGTTTTCTCGGCATCACTGCTATAATATAGTAGTCTATTTTTAAATGGTTACTGTCGGAAGAGGTTGGCGATTGGTTGTGACTGATGCTACATAGGTGACATTGTCGTCACTTGGTCTTAGTTAGATGTGATGACTCCAGAACGTGAGACAGAAAGGTTGCGTTAATATAGTGAGTTTGATTTTGTTTAAAAAAAATATTACTCAAGTCTACTACATTTATTTTGCTTATATTCAGTGGCGTAGCAAGATACCCGTGGGCCCGGTTCAAGAATATGTTAATGGGCAACCCCTCCCCCACATATGACACATATTTTGTGTGACAAAGTTATCCAGTAGTATGTATGTATCAGTACATTTACTAAAAAAACATTCCAATGCAAGTTCAAGTTCAATAACACAGCTGACAGAATTATTGAAGACCATGTTAAAGTACTGTTTAGCAAAGTAAACCTAATGTGGAAGTGGCTGTTTTGGTTGAAACAATAAGCCTGGTAAAAGCAGTTCTTTAAGATGACTCCAACTTTAAAAAAACGGGTTAATGTTTTGAAGGTAATATAAAGTTTAAGATCACGTTCAGGATATTTGTAACCATTTTTTTTTTACAAAATTGCAGTGTAGGTCAGGAAACAATTGGTCATTAGTCATTTGACCAGGCGATATTAAACACCGTGTATTTACAGTTAAAAGACCATAAGCCATTTTAGATATGGGACCCCATATAAGTCCAGATATTGTATGTAACTACTAAGTATTGGAGGCCCTAAGCTAGAGTTTATGTTGCATAGAGGGGCTCTGTATCCGTGGTTGTTTTACCATCGGGTGTGGGCCCCTAAATGGTCGTGGGCCCGGGTTCATTGAACCCCTTCGCGCCATGGATGCTACGCCACTGGTTAGGTGGACTCAGAGGCTCTTTAAAAATCCCGAAAAAATCCCAGTCCTAATCAGGATTAAAAAAACCGGGACCCTTTGTTCCGGAATCCAAACGCATTATCACTCTACCACAGAGCCTCTTTTTGTGAGAAAATATGCAGGTCAAAACTGGGTCTCCGTGGTAACGTGAACTACTGAAATTAATTCTTGGACTTGAAGACTAAGCCTTGTTATTATAGATCAGAGGTTCTCAACCTGTGGGTCGCTACCCCCTTGGGTGTCGATTGATGATTTGCCAGGGCTCGCTTAAGACCATCGAAAACATGGATTGTTATTGTCTACTCTTCTATTGCTGTATGCGTGTGTGAGTGGTGGATATAAATGGGTCGCGGAGCTTAAGAAGTTGAGAACCACTGTTATAGATACTCAAAAAGTAACACATAAAATGTAGTTACATGTAAAAAAATTATGATAAATTTATTTCAGAAAATGTACAAACTTGTACAGTTGTTTAAAAAAAAAACCCAGTGAAAATGACATTAGTTTACAATAATTGCACTGACATGTACAAATTAGTAGCAATCCTTAATTTGGTAAATCGTTAGTCGACTTATTGTCTGGTGATTGGGACTCCAGCCAAGTCATGGAAATATCTGTCAACAAAAAATAATCATTATCATTAGAATAACACTTTACAATATTTTACTTTCTAAGTTACAAATGGATTACTGATGTAGAAGAATACTTAGTACAATGAATATTATTAATAGCTAGACAATGCAAAGGAATAAAACGGACTCTCCCTTGCTATCCTGCTTAGAACAACTACTGACCGGTAAATGTGGGGGTTGTTATGGGTTAGAGAGTATTAGTTTAATTAGTTAAATATATTTTGTGTACAATTTTAGCGACAGTAAAAGTAGTGACGTAGAGAGACCGACTAAAACTATGAATAACTAAAGAAATCCAATTGGTAACTTTTAACAAGGTTTAATCATCAAATGGGTACAGTCTACGTCGTCCTCTAGCCTATTCCTTAATCAATTAGTTCCAAATTCTACTATAAGAAGACCGCCATCTTCATCCTTCTTATAGCTCTAAGTCTACTGCGTCATTAGTCTGTCTCTCTACGTCACTACTTTTACTGTCGCTAAAACTATACACAAAATATATTTAACTAATTAAACTAATACTCCCTAACTCATAACATAACAGGGTAAATTGGTTACGCTGTCAGTCTGTCACATCGTCACTACATCGAAAGTCAAGGAATATAGATGAAAATGATTTAAAAACTAATAGCTTCCTACAACTAACGCAACCAACCCAAAAGAAAAATTAACAAAGAATAATAGTCTGATAAGTAAAGTTTCCCCTTTCAAAACTTCCAGTCCTGAGGACATTTAATATAGACCTGATCTATGCTATTTCTATGACCAACGGTCAACAATTTTGTCATTTTGCCATAATTTACTTTGCCCACGTAATGGCAAGTACTTATATTAAACTTGGCTGCACTTGGTGACGTCCTAAGACTCCGTAGTTTGGAATCTCGAACTTCACCTGGTCTCGAACTTTTCATCCTTGTGTTTGGATGCCTACTCGGCCACCGCGCCGTCAAAGTCTTTACAAAAGGGGAGGTAACTAGTATTAAAACTCACATGACGAACTCCCTTTGGCTGACTAAATTGTTTTTGTTGGAGTCGGCGGAGGTGAAGAGGCGAGTGTAGTCAGGGGCGTCGATATGGTTGTCGTTGTCGTAGTCCAAAGAGTCAAAGAGCCTCAGGAGAAGATCTTTAGCCCCTGGGTTGTTCTCGTGGTGTGTCTCGACCTCACGCTGGTACTCTTGTCTTGAGATTCTCTGGTCGTGGTTGGCATCAAATCGCTGTTGAAAGAAAAAAATAATTTTTGCTACCTTGTCAATGCAAAACTTGTAAACTAAATAGTCTAATACTTTAGAAAGACTTAAAGTAATTGTTAGAAAATATATAAGGGCGAAAGAGCCTTTAAGTGCCCACTGCAGTACTCGCCACACATTCCCGGAATTTTTATTGCAGTACTCGCCACACATTCCCGGAATTTTCATTGCAATAATCGACACACATTCCCGGAATTTTCATTGCAGTAATCGACACACATTCTAGGGATGTTCATGGCAGTAACTAACACACATTTCGGAATGTTCAACGCAGTAATTGACATACATTACCAGAATGTTTATCGCAGTAACTGACACACATTCCCAGGATGTTCATCGCAGTAACTGACACACATTCCCTGGATGTTCATCGCAGTAACTGACATACATTCATGTGGTGTCTACCGCATTCCGTTCAAAGTCAAAACTAACAACTAACTTTTATTGTAGTTTAATTGTTATCAATTGTTATTACTCCCATAGCCAGTTCAATGCTCTCTGTAATTCAATATCTTTTATGGACTTGAGATGATACACCAAGCATTCTTCAAGGGCTCAGCAAACAAAACTCATGTCGACTAATGAAATAATCGAGATTCGATCTTTGAACCTAACAGCCAGATGACCCCCCACATCACCAATTACAGTTGATACAAGTACAAATGAAAAGATTTGAAGTGAATCATCTTACACTAAAGTACTGTTGGACTTCTAGTGGCTCAATGTTACCATCCTGGTCAATGTCGAACCTGTTGAACTCAAAGTTGGCAAGAGCATTGACGTCCACTTGACCAAAGGCCAACACTGGCAAGCACACTACAAGAGCGAAGACGAGCATTGTGTGTTCTGAAAGACATACAAATATTCACCTAAACACACTATTTATGCAAACAATGCACTATTTTTTTATTAAACTAATAATAACTCACTCTGCCTGTCTTTCTGGGTGGATTCTTTTAACCGAATGTATAGCTCTAGTATACTTCACAAGATTGCAATTTCTCGTATATATTTATTGTCGAGAATACTACACGAATCAATTAAAAAATAAACAATTTATGCAATCAATTAATGGTCATTATTGTAGAATTTTAAAATTCGGACCAAAAAGAAATTAAATTCATTTTTTAGACTAACATTGATATCAAGACCTGGGTAAAGCTGTCAGATGTAATACCCACCGGCACCAACCTTGCGGAAATAAAAAAAAAATGTGGGTAGCATATACTCTTCGTGTATATTAGATGTTAGACAAAGCAATTGAGCGATATACGTTACTAAAATCCCTAGCACAGCTAGTTGGAAAACACCAGGAATAAAAACTTAAAAACTCAAATAACAGTGAGTTTATGAATAAAAAAAAAACACAACAAAAACCTCTATCAACCCAGACATCCTGCAGGAATTTCAAAACCAGCGCTCTATCAACCCAGACATCCTGCAGGAATTTCAAAACCAGCGCTCTATCAACCCATACATCCTGCAGGAATTTCAAAACCAGCGCTCTATCAACCCAGATATCCTGCAGGGTGTTACTATCTTTCTTAAACGTCAAACTTATACAAAGGGGAAGCACTGGGTTCTTCCTAGTATTCTAAGCTTTGTAATGGAAACCAATTTGTCTTAAAAACTATACACTTATTTGAATTGACAAAAACAAAATATTAGTTGGCATTATTATCAACTCGTATCACATAAGAGACTATACTTACGTCAATTACTAACAAATATGGTCTTCAAGTTTGTACTTTCAAGGAGTTGCCTACCTTTATATATATTTTTACGGAGACATTTTTCGGCGTTTGGACTATAACAACTGACTGTGGGAACTGACACGTGGAAATTCTTTTTTTCTTTTCTGAATATTTTGTCAAATCATTAGTTTAGACGGCAGATAAGACTAGACTGATCAACAGTGACACTAAGTGATCTAAAAAAATATATTAATTAAAATATTGGTTGAATCTACTTTTTTATCCCATTTAAATCAGTGAAATACAATCTCGTAGGGAAAAGATTCACCCACGCTTTAAAGAAGCAAAAAAAAAAAAAACCAGTACAAAAAAAAAGACACAAACCAAAATCAACAACTGACAAACAAATAGAAAAACTAACAGAAGTTACAAATAAAACTATCACATGATTGCACTCTACAAAAGATATCCTTCTACACTGTTTTGAGATGCCTCTACCACATTCTGTAATTGGATTGGCCAGTGTAAACCAGGCTTGTAAATCTGGAAGTATCAAATCAACATGTTATTCACATGCAAAAATAAAAAACAACGAAAAAACAAAAACAAACAAACAATGACATCAAAAAAATAAACGCAATAATGATTAACGTTTGGTATTAAAGAAGGTATTAAGAAACAAGATAATCATTAAAAATACCTCCTTTATGCAAGACAATTGTTTTTCTCGTGACAATTAATAAGTGTTAGATTAATAAACAATGGTACATTTTGTTTATCCCGCCCCCCCCTTTTTTTTTTGTTCTCCCCGAGAAAAAAATCCTGGTTAAGCGAATGTATAGATCTAGTATACTTCCCAAGATTCCAATGAGAAGCATGTAGACCTAGAAGACTTTGCGCTAAATGTTCTTGAACATTCGTTTATTCAACTCTTCAGTCAGAAAAACCTGCATTCGAAAATTCCCGAAAGTGATAGTCGTTTCCTGAACAAGATAGTCCTTTCTCAAAACCAATGTTGGATCTAGACCTGTGTCTAGATCTCTAGCCAAATTCAAATTTTCTTTTTTATTTTTATTTGAAAAATGATAACAGTCAAACTAGACTTTACGCCTTGTTGCCAACGAGCTAGCAAACTGTTAACTTAACAGTTACATTTCTAGAAAAATCGTTAGAGCCATTTTTGAGATCAGCGTCCAGGTTTCCCCCTGACTGAACTTTTGACTTGGATGGAGGTATTCTAAGAACAAATAATTACATATGAAATTGACAAAGTAAGATTTCGATGGTATCTCCTATGTCCAGAAATACCTAGATAGATAGATAGATAGATAGATAGATAGATAGATAGATAGATAGATAGATAGAGAGATCGATAGATAGAGAGAGAGAGAGAGAGATAGATAGATATTATATCATGAAACATCTGTTTTAGAATTCAAGTCATGTTGCATAGGCTTGTCAACTATTATCTACTTCTCCCTAATAATAATAATTAGGCGTTGTCTTCGACTCCGAAGATTAAGTTAAAGTCCAGTACATCACATGACCACGCTAACTCAGTCGCGACCTGCACATTTAGTCCACATCTAACGCAGGCAAAGTCGTTGTCCAATGAGGTCTTTTTAGGTTTTCTATTCGTCCTCGGCGCCTGCATTTTGGTAAGGCCCCATCTCCAGGTCTTGACAAATACATAACAATGTGTTCACACACCTCTGCATCGATTATTCCATATTCTTATCATCTCATTATGTAACAAAGGTTCGACTACTTTAACTGTAACATGTGGTGCTCATTAAACGGAAGGAATGAGAAATTAAAAGTCGTAACAAATGTTAATGTTACATCGAGATTATATAAGAAAATTCCAGATTGTAGCATGGCGAATGGGCTATCATCAAAAGTTGAACTTTGTGTCAAGTTTGCACGCACTTGGAATGCTTCAAACGCCCACACACTTGCTAGATAACATAATAATGTACTGTCTATGTATGGGCACATTTGTATTAGCACAATTTGACAAGAAGCTACTCTCAAAGACGTACTGCACCTGGCCTACACAAAGTCTAATAGAAGCCTATTACTAAATCGATCTAATCTTCAGTTTATTGTTACATGTATATTAAATAAAAAGATTTATAACCACAAACTTAAAGAACCAAATTTATTAAATACTTTGTCAAGGGACAGATGATGATATTGATGTTCAAGGCATACATTCTACAAACATCTCAAATTTATATATAAGTATATAAACGAGCTTCAACTAGATTTATATTGAAATTTTATTAAGCCTCTATCCAGACTAGGATCTAGAAAAACATTTAATGCATACAAATCTGAAAAAAAAATAACAGTAATCCCCATCTCACAAAACTATTTTATCTCAGATATAACACTTAGAGTCTTTGACAATTTCAATAGCATTCAAGAATATATCGCAACACAGATGGGAATTTGAAAATAGTGACTTTGTTATAGACAAATAAACAACTCAACGAAAGATATGAATTACCTATTTAACTCTTTATCTCGTAATTATTTTCCACGTTCCGAAGGAATAATTATTTTTTTCACATTTGTAGGTTCTATTTTCTTACGATCGAGCTTTAATTTTTTTTAAAAATTATATAATAAGAAAACGTTTATTGTAGTATATAATTATACGAGAATGCATGTTTTTTATTTAACACAAATTAAGCTTATAAAACCAAAAATTGATTGGACTTAATGAACCAAAACGACGATGGTATCGATATTTTGGAGAGATAGAATTTAAAAATATCAAAGAAACACATCCCCCCCTATACCCATGAACAAATTGAGATGATTTAGAGCAAGAAAAACTGATTCACTGAACAGTGCTCTGGCAAGAAACAGGCCGTTCGAGTCGTGCCAACGTAGTGTGAGACCAATCGTCACAGAGGCAGTAACAATCTATAGGCCTAGAGTTCCCGTAGATTGGGACGTCGCCAGAGGACGCTATTCTGCCTCAACGTGGCGCTCAGGTGGAAGTGATCATTTGAGGAAGTGATTAGGCTAAATGGCGAGTTCTGAACGGTTAGCTTGGTACAACATAGGAAAATTGCGGAGATTCCCGGTATACTCAGCCTTCGACCATGCATTCTAGTCCATGCGTCCGGAATGCCAGATATATCGGAAATAGCAATGTCTAACATATAGAAAACAGCTAAGACTCCTTGAGCGCTTTCACCAAAGATGCTTGCGCTCCATCATGGACATACGATGGCAAGACGCACTACAAACAGCGATGTCCTTGCGAACGCCGGTATGGAAGTATAGAGGGACTTCTTATGATCCGACAGCTACGCTGGGCAGGGCACGTATCCCGTATGGGAGACAAACGTATGCCAAAGGCAGTCTTTTTTGGTGAGCTAAAAGGGGGTCGACGTAACAGAGGCGCCCCACGGAAACGCTTCAAAGACCAGCTTAGGCGTCAACTTTCCTTGGCTGACATAGAAGAAAGCACCTGACTGCATGCGGCGTCGGAACGAGACAGCTAGAGGTCACTCACGAAGGCCGCGGGATACACATTTGAGACCAAAAGAAAATCTGCCGCCGAGGAGACGACGAAACGAAAATCTTGACCGACCACCTGCGGACAATGGTTTTGCTTGCCCTGGATGTGACAAAATATGTAGGTCACAGCTGGGACTGCACAGCCACGTGAAACACTGTATTCCTCACTAATCTTCGGATTCGAAGACAAGCCTATTATTATTACATAGGCATTAACCTGGGTCTCTTCCATACAGAATGGTTGTTCAAGCAGGCTTACTAGGCTAGAGCTCGAAGAGCCTTCGGCTCAGCCCTTTTGACCATTAAACGGTTGCGACGTCTCAGGTCAGTGTTGAGAACGATTGGTCGTGCCTGATAAATCTAATCAAGTTTTAAACACTTTCCTATACCTTCCCTCTAAACTCTCAGAGTCACTAGTGCAAGACATGTGACACTGTTTCCAACTAATCTCAAGTTACTTCTATCAGATCGTTTGTTCTTCATCATTGGATATTCTCCAATCTGGCAAATAACTAGAAGAAATCTAGAATCATGATATACCCGGTTCACATAGTATTGTGAGTAAAACTAATAAATGTATTTTTAAATGTTTAGTACGATACCTTTGTGCTAGCAATTTAGAGTATTGTAAACTTAAATGTTTTAACTCTTTGATTTGTAACACAAATCAATTTGGTGTTATTTAGTTGACAACAGAAATCTTTCACTGTGATGCACTTGACAATGTTTGTCTTGTCTATTTCTTTCAAAAATCTCTCCAAATTTAATCTCCATAAATTTTCTTGACGTTCCTTTATATCGTCTCCACATTTATCATGCATATAAACCAATGACCTAAACTCTGCCAAGTCACTGATTTTCCTGGCTAGCTCATGCAACTCATTCCATACTCTAATAGCGCTAGGGAAGAAGGAGTCCTTGTACAAATATGTCCTAGCATATGGAACGTGGAACGTGTCTTTATCTTTGAGTCTTTCTGGGTATTTTATTCAATTTTGTATTGTTTGCTTGTGAATTTTGGACGCTAACCGCAGAACAAGAGAAACCTAACAATGGAATTGAGTTGATATAGCGAGGTTGTAGGTACCATCTACGAAGACGGCATCACAAAAATGGATCAAAATGACCTGCTGACAACTATTAACAACAACAACAAAAACAACAACACTTTTTGGCCATACAAAGAGTCTTCATAGCTTTCAAAGACATTCCTTCAAGGAACTCTGTGGCATTTTACGTCGCAAAAGACAATCTTTTCCCTTTGCAACTTCTTGTGTGACTAAAGAGTCCAATCCTTGATTCACAGCTGCGGTAACGGGTTGGGGTATGCCCTTCAAGGAACAGTATCAGGAAAAATAAGAAGGCAGTCAAAAGAACAAATGCCACGAAAAAATAACATTAAAAGTGGACAGTTTTTTTTTTACTATGTTACTTAAGAGTGGAATGAAAGAATACGGCCAACAGATCACGTGTGGTGCCCCAACGGTTCAACAGACTTAGGGATATGTGAAGAAGTAATAAGAATTGAAGGTAATAGAATTTATTTGTAAAATTTGGTTCCTGCTAATGAATGCCTTAAAAAATGAACAAATGGTTACAAGATTTTAATGTGTTGTATTCTATCAAGTGATGTGGGGCCAACCATCTTTTATGTTTTGAACCCTGTTCACAAATACCTTGCTACACTAAACAAAATGTTGTTTGGGTCTTCCCTCTTCAAACATCAATATAATTCTAAATCTTCCATTGAATGTTGACATAATAAATTTAAATAATACAAAATAATATAAGACTATAAAAATGGTATGCTTTTTAAATTTTTTATTCAACAAGTATTAAAAAAATATATAAATAATGTCTTCACTATAAATTATCGTTTTATTTGCCAACTGGGTCGATTCCAGTCAAATCGTAAAAATATCTGAAAATAGAAAAGGTCATAACTTAATTAAATTAATTTCAGAAGTTTTGTATGCTGTGTAAAACCAGCGATATTATTAGTTAACTTGAGAAACCTCAAACCAGTTCAGATCTCTGCGATATTCTACTGGCAGAGGGAATAACTGGCAACAGCCGAATTTTCAAACGACAGAGGTTTAAACCCGTATGGGACTCGATAAAAAACATGCCAAAATAAAGGCTTTAAATGACATAGAAAGAATAATTTGATTTGAGTTCACGAGGAAAAAATATGTAGGTCAAAACTAGCTCTTTAAAAGAAGAGTAAAATTGGGTAATATCATTCATCTTGACTCTGGAAGACAATAACTGAAGTATTAAAAACATGGCCTCTCTATTATCCGTGTAACATAATAATTAAATCTCTTAGAAAAAATAACTATTACTATTATAACGAGTTTCAACAATGATTCTGGAATCTTATGAATGTTTTGCATTTTATTCCGTTGCACCGGAGTGAATTCAGAAAAAAAAATCAATTAGGAATAATCTTTGTATTGCGTAATAACTTCAACTGACTAGAAAGTCAGGCGTCTATGAATAACTCCAGGCACCTCTAGGTCACATGTGTATTTAGTTGATTAATATTTCTAATTAAAGATCCCAGCAATCAAGCCTTATGTTGTCGAGGGGTATTTTTAATTATGTAGATCTATATAATTAGAATCAAATTATATAATTAAATATATAAATCTACACCATTCATTTGATACACAAACCTTATATTAACTCATTTAGTCTGTCTGTCTGTCTGGGGGAGGGGATTCTTTTACATTTTCCCCCTAGTTCCCATCCATGGGATCAAGTTGAAACTTTGCATAATTATTCATTGTCGATGACAATACAGGAATGAATAAAACAAATTAACTAGTCAGTTACTGGTAATTAATTAATTAAATTTTGTTTTACATAAAAAAAGGAAATAAATGTTGCACTGTTGGGAGAAATGGCAGTAATTGAGCGGTTCCTTCCCATATATAAGGTTTGTGATTAAAAAAGGTATATTTTTGTATAATGCTATAGTCTTATATCTATATACGTTGTATCTATTACCTTAGAAATTCCAATTGGCTGACGAGTTTGTTGTTGTTGGAGTCAGCAGCCATGAAGAGGTCAGAGTAATCAGGGCCGTCGAGGTGGTTGTCGTTGTCAAAGTCTAGGGCGTCAAAGAGCCTCAGAAGGATGGAGTGAGCTTGAAGATTGTTTACGTGGTGTGTTTCCACCTCCTTGGCGTACTCTTGCCTAGAGATTCTGTTGTCGTGGTTGGCGTCAAAACGCTATCGAAAAAAAAAAATTAACATTTTGATCTAAATAGAATGCGTGATTGGAAATTTCATTACCCGATGAATGCAAAAGAGGGATGAATGTGTCTTCATCTTTTTCTAATCACTCAATCATCAGTCAATCCTACTCTGTGTCTGTCTGTCTGTCAGTCTGTCTTTTCATTCTCTCTCTTTTTCATATTGATTTTAATAAGGACATAATCTCTCTCTTGGACCAACATGCCATAGTAGAGAGTTCAGTATTCTCCATATTTCTTGTGTCTTGTGTGATCTTATGTAGAGAGGAATTCAGAAACTTTTTCTGGTCTCTAACATGTAATAACGCTCACAAATATGGGATAGTGTTGCTGCAAGTCCGTAATCCCAATAATATCATAGATTTATGTAAATTTAGCACGTCAACTTTTTAACAAAAACCGAGATTTACTTCAGAGTTAACGACCATAGACAGGTGACCATACCACGTTAATATAGAATACTCAAATCGCAAGACCTTCAAGGCACACATATCCTCTTAGACTTACTTCAAAGTATTGCTGTGTTTCCAATGGCTCTATATTACCATCTTGGTCAATGTCCAGCCTGTTAAATTCTTGATTTCCCAACGCAGTAATGTCCACTTGGCAAACAACTAAGACTGGAAGGCATAGAATGAAAGCGAGCCTCAACATTGTGTCTGAAAAATAAAACCCAATACAGTAAACAAAAATTATAAACAAATCAATAATAAATATTCTCTTCATGAATTATGCTTTTGAACAATGTTTAATTATTGATAAGTCATGAAAATTATTGATATTGATAATATAAGGCCTGTCTTCGAGTCCGAAGATTAGTGAGGAATGCAGTATTTCCGTGGCTGCGCAGCCCCAGCTGTACGATATTGATAACACAATGATAATAATTATATGTATTATCCAACTAACTCAATTGTAATTTTAGAAATAAAATCATTTATCAATCTTTCTTTCCTGATTTCGTCGCAGTGATATCAGGAGGACTTTGAAGAAACGAACCAATTCTTGATTCTCAAATCTCGTCTAAATCAGGTCATTAAACAGAAGTCTTGACCACACAGTTTTGGTAGTGCAGTAAGCAAATCGATGGACTGAAAGTTTTAGAAAGGGGAAGAGACCTTATTCGCGACGCCTTGACGGTAAATTTGGCGTGCGACATTTTTGAACTTCCATGTCTAGCCATAAACTTGACTTGGCTTTGCACTCATTAACATACATGAACAAATGAAATGATGGTTTTCAAACTTACGACTAATAACATAACTTGTATTTGTTTACGATTTAACTTACGAAATAAATAAAAAAAATTACATGGAAAAAATGAGGATAGCTAGATACAGCAAATTAAAATCCCGTCATAAACAAAATAAAAAAAAAATTAAAAAAAACTACCCTCGATACTGGAAAAAAAAAAACTCGTTTTATTTTCCATAGGTTGAAAAACGTTTGGTGTGTTTACGCACTTAGGAATATATAGGCACGTCACGGCGAAATTCTGTTCAATATTAAAGGTACAACCACACATAAAAAAATTCGTCCGCTTTAATTTTCTTTTTATCCGACCGTCACACCGTAAAATGTGCAAACGACTTCCTAAAATTATCCTTTTATTTCAAGGTCGTTATAATGTGAAGATTAATATCAAGATCAACGCAAATGTAGACATTGACGTAGTTTATTACAATGCTTAGAATTAGTCTGTAGCCAATCCATACCTAGTCAGCGGACGTTGTATATCAATAAATAGATTTCGTTAAGTCAAGTGTCCTTTATATGCCAAAAGAGTCTCTGGTCAATTCATCAAAAGTCTCAATGAGTGAGACCAAGATCTTGCTTTAAATAGTAGCGTGAGAAGAAAGTGAATGAAAACACACACGTGACCACGTACATACACACATACACTTTTTTGTCTAGTTTGATGCAGAATTTACTGACTGTAAGTCTGGTTTTCTAATCATTCGTTTGGTTCAGTGATTCTCAATCAATTACCTAGTTCAAAGTAAAGTTCCCTTTTCAGACATGTGATCTATAGGGTTAAATTGATGTTAAGATCATCTGTTTCTTAAGCCAACGGTTAATGAGCAGGGTTTCATGTGGCCAGCACAAAAACAAAACGCGAACTAAAGTTGGGTAGACTCAGGGACGTCGTAAAAATCCCGAAATTCAAAATCCCAGTCTTCACCAAGATTCAGGACCTCCAGGTTCGTAGGCCAAGAGCTGAACCCTTCAGTCACAGCGCATCCATTACTTCATGTGGTGTTTTTCACCTTTTTTTTGAATGAGTTACTTGTTTAAAATCGGATTTTTTTCCTTCGAAAACACGGAATATCAGTTGTGACGCGCGCTTCCGTCTGTGGTTGTGTATAGAATATGACATTCTCTGTCTGCAAACATTAAAAGCATAGTTTTAATACGTCTAAATCAAGGTCTACATTGACATGTTTTCTAGATCTAAAGCTAAGAATAGAAGATATTGTCACCTATCCTATAACCTGTTGAACCGTTGGGGCACAGCACATGATCTCATAACCGTATTTCTCCATTCCTCTCTGTTTTTTTTTTGTCTTGGAAAGAATATCTTTCGATAACAGGTCTGTCCATTCGTGTATGTCTTCCCATCAATTTCTCGCTCTGCCTCTTCTCCTTTTCCTGGTAATGGCCCCTGTAGGAAGGTCTTAGAAGAGTGGACAAAATTGCGAATATTGTTGTGACTAGATTGACTCATGGAATGCGTAGGACGTTAAGGTTTGAAGTTACCAAGTAACCTCTGTAATCTATGAGATACAAAGAGTTATCAAAACAAATTGAAAGGGATTTAAGACTATTTTTTTTTACAATTATTGCGGTTGGAGTTAATACAATTTGAAGCCAATCTTTTAGACAAGAGTTCTAAATGAGAAGAAACATTTTAGATGTAACAATTTTAAAATAGCACAATAAGCGGGGAAAAGTTTAATAATAAAAACAACAATAACGACAACAATAACAAACAAAAAAACAACGACAGTTTAACTATGAACTTTGAGTAGAGAAGACATGTTTTTTTAGTTGTTATTGGATTAAGTGTCATAAGCCGTGGTTGGACTAGAGACCGTTCCCCATTTCATCGGATCAAATATCAAGTTTTTTTGTTTAACAGGCTAGTGTTTGTTCTTGAGTTAAAAATTAACATAGTTATCCAATGAACTAAGAACTCTCGTAAACAGTAATCAACTCAAGAGATCAAGACACATCATTAACAGCTCCACCAGTAACAACCAAACAGGCAACCTCATATGTAGCATAAGTCGCTACAAGACAACTGGAGACCACACAGGAAGCCTGAGTAACTACAACACAACTGGCGATCCAGGACGCAAGCTACTACCCGATAAAGCTTCTTATTCAGTTTACTGATAGCTATCACCACAGAAATTGTCTGTGCACCAGAAATGTGGGTTAATACGAAAGGTTTAGTTAACTGTCTGACTCAGAAATAATAAAGAAAATTTAATCAGTTACTACTTGTGTCTAGAAAAGCTAAGCTTTATTGACCGTCGAAATGGTAGCTGTTAATTTTTATTCCAACATGTTTTTTTTTATAAAGCAAAAAAATTACTGTTGTACTTTTGAAGCACCATACAAGATCTTTTGACCGTCTTTCTCCATATTCTCTTCCTTTTGCCTTTGATAGAATCTCATTCAGTAACAGTCTTGTCCGTTCTTTTATGTTGCTTTCCCATCGCTTTATATGTCTGCCTCTTCTTCTTTTATCTGGTAATTTTCGTTGAAGGAAAGTTTTTTGTGAGCCATGAGAACCTCGCGACCTGGCCATAGCGCATTTTTTTGCGTTTTTGGACAGCAGATCATCATGAGTTTCGATCTCTGAATAACTCATGTCTCTCTTTTTTAAAAGCCCTTTATTGACACGTGCATATTTTCTTTCGAAATAAATTTTAATTAATGTTTAATTCTACACATTTATTCTGTTGTTTTTTTTTTAACACAGGTTATATATCTTTGCGCTACAAAAGTTTGAGATTTCACGAAGTTCTTCTCTAACATACATTTGGAATAACTAAGTTTTTGGTTGTTGTTGTTTTTTTTTTTCAAAATCTGTTTCGTACTTTAAATAACAAGTAAGATTTTTTTTTTCTAAAGATGGAGTAGTAATCTTTTATTCGACCCACTTTCAATTACGTTATATTTTGTTGTTGTTATTTTGGTTAGGTAAAGGATAAAAGAATTCACGTATAACAATTCTATGTTGGAAGGGTGCAAACAAACAAAATAAAGTTAAATAATTAAAAATTAATAAAAAACACGAACACACAAAAACGTTTGCTAGCATCCCATGAGGAATGTAATATTTTCCGTGGCTACGCAGTTCAGCTGTGATCTACATGTGGCTAGTAGTCCTTGGATGATTAATTTTCACAATATGACCTAAGATACATAGATGTGTCAAATAAACAAAACCGTAACAGGGGACAGAAGGTGGGAAGAAATAGGATTATAAAATACATGGGCGTAATGTAGGCATGTTGGGGGGGGCGTTAAAAAATTAGACCCTTCCAATCTAATGTTAGAGATACTAGAATTCAAGGTTATAAGTATGTTGAGACGCGTCGATATTCAGCCGTTTTAGTACATGTCGAAAAAAACAAATTGGGGTCTCCTATAGAGAGTTATAATGGGCAGGATAAGGGGGTTTACGTTTTATTGGAAGGGAGAAAAAGCGGGGGGGAATGTTTTCATATTTACTTTTAAAACCAAACCCAGCAAATATGGTGAAATTTAAATAATAATAATAGGCTTGTCTTCGAATCCGAAGATTAGTGAGGAATACAGTGTTTCCCGTGGCTGTGCAGTCCCAGCTGTGACCTACATATTTTGCCACATCCAGGGCAAGCAAAACCATTGTCCGTAGGTGGTCGGTTTAGATTTTCTTTTCGTCGTCTGCGTTTGTCCTCGGCTGCAGATTTTCTTTGGTCTCAAATGTGTATCCCGCGGCCTTCGTGAGTGACCGAAATTTAAATAAAAAACAAACAATTAGCATTTCTAGTTTTTGAGTTCAAAACTTGAGACAGACAAACAATTTAAAAGTCTTTGAAATATATATTTATTTTTCTATAAAATATTTATTTAACAAGTATTTATATAAAAATATAATGCCGACATCAACTTGAAGTTTTTTATTTGCCTACTGGATCTATACCGGTCAGATCGTAAAAATATCTGAAAATAGAAATGAAGTTGCATTTTAGAAATAAATTCGAACTATCAAATCAATCCTCTAAAGTTATTTCTTAAACTTTCACTTTTTCCAATTTTATCTGCAACAAAAAGTTTATCAACTTCTATTTTTTTCGTTGATCTGTTCGTAATGTAAATTTACAATTTCAGACCATGCGTTTAATTGGGCGGTAAGCGATGGTGTCATGTGGCCTGCTTAAGGACCAAATGTCCTAAAAAAACCTGTCTTGATTCGAACCCGAGACATCTCGATTCGGAAGCCAACTTCATTACATGTATGATGTGCTACTAGTAAAATAAAGGTAACTTAGATCAATTATGCTTAATTCTAATGGCATACACCTTGTAGAAGCTGGATTCGGAAACGACTTAAATATGACGGACTAAAGAGTAGACGAAGAGAGGACATAATATCGAGCTTCAGTTCGCAGGAGTGACTCCGCAACGTCCATAAAAATTCTGCAATAATCCTTAAATTGTATAAAGGAAGACAATTGTCTTGCTATTTAAACACAAACACTATGTTGACTTATAACACAAACAGTTACAAAGATTGTCAATAAAGTTAACAAAATCTTTAACTTTTTAATCCATATTTTAAGAACCACTTGAGCAAGACTTTAACTCTTTCTCTCCTAATCGACGATACCATCGTTGATTTTGAACTCATCCAATTAAGTTAATTTTATTTTATTTTAACTTGCCTTTGAAATATATAAAAAGAGCATGCATTTCCCTTTAATTCTATACCAAATACAACATTTTCTGATAACAAACAACAAAGCTATTGAAGCCCAATCATAACAGGGGTAGTGAAATAGAAATGAGCAAAATGAAGAATTCTTTCAAAGCGTGGAAAAATAATTACAGAGAGAAAGAGTTAAAAACCAATTAGAAATCCTAAGTAAATGAAACCAACCGTCTTCACTTTCCCAAACAAATGTCTGATATACAATATGCAGATATTACAGATTAAATTTTAAAGCCTTATCATCTTAATATGTGATGTTTTCAAATGATTTGCAAAATCTTCAGTAAAACGAGTTCTCGTAGGTATTCAGCTCCGGCTCCGGTCGAATATCAAATTTTACTATCTGGTCATATCCGGCTCCGGCCGAATATCAAAATGTACTATCCAGTGCACCCCTAATAAGTATGCATGCAATCAAAATAAGATGATATCGTGACATTTTTCAAAGGGGACATTATCATATATATAGATATAGATTTTATATTAAATGCTGCAGTAATTACCTGAGGAATTCCTGTTGGCTGACGAGTTTGTTGTTGTTGGAGTCGGCAGCCATGAAGAGGTCAGAGTAATCTGGACCGTCAATGTGGTTGTCGTTGTCAAAGTCTAGGGCGTCGAAGAGCCTCAAAAGGATGGAGTGAGCTTGGATATTGTTTTCATGGTGAGTCTCCACCTCCTTGGCGTACTCTTGCCTTGAGATTCTGTTGTCGTGGTTGGCGTCAAAACGCTAGTTCAAAAGGATTTTTAAAAAAAAAGTAACAGATAAAATCACTATTAGAATCGTTTGAAATTTTCCAATTGACACTTTAAGATTACTTAATAATAACACTTATTCGAGGGGGGACAAAAAGATTATGTTTTTTATTCTATAAGTATAAACAATATATAAAATTATACTTGTAAATCAACAATATATTCTTTAGTGGTACAGAGGAGCATTGCTCTATGAATTAAAACAGTTCGAATCAATGTTATCTCTTGGTGTTTCCAGATGGTAAAATTATGTTTTAAAAAACGCCGATTTCTAATTGTTTGTTTTTTTACTGTTGCAAGGTAATAATTAAGCTAATTAGGTCGAGCCTCAACAATGACCTACAACGTCACAACCTGAAGGCAGTTTAGACGTGTATGACGTCGCAACAAGCTATTTGTAGAAATTGCCCACAAATTGTGACCTTGCAGGCTTTATGCAAATTAAGCACACCAAAATAAAAGAAAAAGAATAATTTTATCGACGGAGACACATGAAATTGAGTCATCAATCTAACAACATAATCACATGCCAGATAAGTAAAAATAAAAGTAAAGGTACTTACTTCAAAGTACTGCTGTGTTTCCAAAGGCTCTATGTTACCATCTTGGTCAATATCTAGCCTGTTAAACTCTAGATTTCCCAATGCAGTAATGTCCACTTGGCAAAAGACCAAAACTGGCAGACAAACAATAAAAGCGAGTTTAAACATTGTACCTGAAAGCAAAAAGATGCAATCAAAAAATATTAAAGAAATCAACAATGAATGCCAAAAGTATCTCAAAATATAGATATTAAAAAAATCCAATATATGAACCCAAAATATACGTTTTAAAAAAACAATGTACATGATGGTACAAACAAATGTTTTTTTCAATTGTATCTTTTAATTAAGAAACTTTGTTTTTACATTTACTTCAGTTTCAGCCTTGATCTCATCACGCCAAATAATAAAAATTTGATAAAATGAATCAAAGAAATGTTTTGTAATGTTTATGCGATTTTAAAAAATGTAACATTTATTTATTTAAGATTTTATTTGTACAAGCTAATAAAATAAGCCCGCTTAGCGGCATTGTCTGAAAAAGCAGGGTAAAATATGTAGGTCACATCTGGGTCTACGTTGTCACTTGAAATACTTCCCTAATCTTTGGGTTTAATGACAAAACCTTGTTCTTTTTTTTAAATATTTATAACAAACCTTTTTACTAACCTTCAGTAAATAGACAACTAGGAAAGTGAAGAAAGTATAATTTAATTCTATCCTGACAGAAGTCTTTTCCGCAGACGACAAACAAATAAACTTGGCTATGTCAAGTCTTCTTAAATGCTGCTATCAGTGAGTTGGTCACTTTAAACAAAAGCCTGTGTTACCGTGACCTAGATGTTGGTTTAAAAAAGTCGTGTGAACGAACTTATTGAAAGAAAGTGAAGGAATTGAAAACACTTATGCAAGCAGGCACAAACACACACACACACACACACAGACGAATATTTTGTTTTCTTGCTTGACTAGAAACTAAACATTTGAAAAATTCTTTATCTAATCATCACTTAATTCAGTGCTTCTCAATACTGCTCAAAGTTCAGTGCTTCTAAGTTCTGTAAATAGCTCAGTGATTCTCAATCCTTCATTTTTTTTACCAGTTTGTTTATGACAGTGACGCCCAAACTACGGACCGCGGTTCAGATCCGGCCCGCGACTTGGTTCCATCCGACCCGCCTAAACATTGGCAAAAAATGAAGAAAATTTATAAAAAGAAGGTTGACAAATGTATTTTCCTTACGTTAGGACTTTGATTTATTCATTCTAATATTCGGTATTCAATTGTTCATATTATTATTTATTTTTTTTTAAATAAACACCACGTTTATTTTTTTCGGTGACAAGTGTTGACATTTATTTTAGATTCTTGGATAATTCTGCAGCTGTCTTGAGCTAGTTGTGTTCTAAACATCTTGTGTGTAACACAGGGTATCTATTCTGCATCATTTTTAGTAATGTTCTTTTGATATCAAAGAGAATAGTATGTAGCATTTCATATTTGTAGATTAATGAAATGGGAGAGCCGTAGGAACGAAAAAATATAACATAAAAGGGCATTTATAAAACAAAACATTTTTAAAATATGGAGGCACATTTGGCTTGAGTCGCAAAGAAAAAGATCGCTAAGTTACGCCTAGTTGATTGAGACTGACGAGAAAAAAAGAGACAAGAAATGTGTCCACGGGCAAACTACAGAGTTGCACAAATTATGAGAAATGAAGAGTAAAAGTTTTTTTCTAGCTGTAATGAAAGAATTTGTCCTGGGAAAAAAAAAATTAAAGCAAAACGAGTGGATTATATGGGTAAGCATTTCCATTCCAAACTAAATGACAGAGCAGCAGATTTTGAAATGTTTTCCATTGCCCCTGAAGACTGCTGCGACAGATCTGTAACTGGAACTCGTTTGATTACAAAGCCAGACATCTCAGCTTGAGAAATTTAGAGCGATACAGTTAATGATTTTTTCGCCGTGTGTATGAAGAAACTGTTCAAATTTCCGAAATCAAGTGTTCATTGAGTGGATAAACTTTGTCAATAATAAAACTATTGAAACCGATCTTTCACATAATCGCCTTGCATGTGTAAGTAGGCCTAGTAGTGCTACGAGTTTCTAATAAGAAAAGGGGAATCCAAAAATTATTAGCCAACCTCAAACCTAATTAAGCATTCGGGCCTGAGGGCATTCCAGCTAGACTTCTCAAGGAACTAAGCAGTGAGCTAGCACCAGTGTTCAAAATACTTTTTCAGGCATCTCTTAACCAGAGCAGAGTACCAAGGGACTGGAAAGAATCCAATGTCACCCCTCTATTTAAGAAAGGAGAAAAATCTGACCCAGGAAATTACAGACCAGTATCACTAACCAGCATCACTTGTAAAATCATAGAGCACATAATATGTAGCAACATCATAAACCTCTTAGACAAACATAATGTTCTTACTCCATACCAACATGGCTCTTTGAGTCTTCAGCTACACGAAAACTTAAGATTACGTGTGATTGTTACAAATTTTATATCAACTCACACCTGTCTGTATGTCTGTCTGGTAAAAATTGTCTACACGTATTTTTCTCTTACATTTTATGAATCAAGCTGAAATGTTGCATAATTATTTATAGTCCATAGCAATACATGAATCAATCAAAAAGTTGACCAATACTTTTATTAATTAGTGGGGATAAATTATTTTTGCTTTATATAAAAAATTAAAAAACCTTGCAGTATTGAGATATATAGCAGTGATTTTGAGGTTCTTCTCCTTAGATAAGCCTTATATTGCAGTATTTAAAAAAATATTTAGCTTGCTTATACCGTACAGAAGAACGTGGAATGCAGCTTTTTGTTGAATAGGAGTTGTGAGCTTTCTCAAACTTAATCTTATTATAAGCTCTCAAGCTTAATCTTATTATAAGCTCTCAAGCTTAATCTTATTATAAGCTCTCAAACTTAATCTTATTATAAGCTCTCAAACTTAATCTTATTATAAGCTCTCAAACTTAATCTTATTACAAGCTCTCAAACTTAATCTTATTATAAGCTCTCAAACTTAATCTTATTATAAGCTCTCAA
>JADKLZ010000167.1:24160551-24170809 GCA_021533235.1 Biomphalaria straminea
TAATCTTATTATAAGCTCTCAAACTTAATCTTATTATAAGCTCTCAATATTAATATAAGCTCTCTAACTTAACCTAAATATAATCTCTCCCCATCAAATAGAATTTGTTTTCTGTAAAACAGAACAAAATTAAACAGTTTTTATAGTATATCCTTGTTAATTTATTATATCCCTGAGCTTCTTAAAACTCTTTTAATTCCTAAGACCTGGTTAACTTCGCAAGTAACAAAAATCTTACAACAACATCAAAAACAACTTTAATAATATCTAAAACAATATCTATAACATGTACAACGAAATCTAAAACAAGGTCTACAAAACACCAGCAACAACAACGACAGTACTATTTGTAACACGTGCAACAACATTACCAACATCTACATCATCATTTAAGTCATTGACAGAATATACAACAGTTGAACGAGATAAAAGTTTAAATATATTATTTATTGAAGAAGACAATCCGAAAAAAAAAATGATTAAACAAAAAATCCCGCATTAAAAGCAAAGCTATGAGCTTGAAGCTAATAATTTCAATGTTTATTTTCCGACTGGATCAATACCCGTCAGGTCGTAAAAATATCTGAAAGACAAATTAAAAGGATAAGTTAATTACCAATATAAAACTGTAATAGACGAACAAAAAGTAAATTAAAAGTTTTTTTTAAACTACAATTTTCTCCTATAAAGCCAATGTACCCTCATTCCAAAATCTAATAAGAAATTTATTTTAAAACGATGTGAAATTATCTTCTAGACTGATTTCCCTCCCCCCCCCAAGCGTTTTGTGTTCGATTCCTAGATTATCGTTGACTGTTGTAGTATTCACCTGAGGAATTCCTGTTGACTCACGAGCTTGTTGTTGTTGGAGTCAGCAGCCATGAAGAGGTCAGCGTAGTCAGGCTCGTCGAGGTGGTTGTCGTTGTCAAAGTCCATGGCGTCGAAGAGTCTCAAGAGAACCTGCTGTGCTGAGGGGTTGTTCACATGGTGAGTCTCCACCTCCTTGGCGTACTCTTGCCTTGAGATTCTGTTGTCGTGGTTGGCGTCAAAACGCTTGGATAAAAATAGAAACGCGACATTGATAAATTAAATCATGCGAGAGGCTAAGTGCGCATGAACTTGGCTTGGCTACCTACAAGGGGGCGGGGGGGGGGGTTGCTCGCGGTTCGACACCCGACTCGAGCAGATTTGGTGTTTACTGAGCACCTAAAGGCAGCACGGGAAACCTTCTCCTAGATACTCCCTCCCCCACCGGACCACAAATGAGATTGGACCAAAGCGCTCTGAGCAGCATGCTATAAGCATGAAAGTAGCGCTATATAAAAGCTATAATAATAATAATGATATTGATTAACTACGGAGCGTCGTATTGATAAAAATAGATCACGTGGTATTTATAAACTAGAGAACGTAAAATGAATAAATTAGATCACGCGGTATTAATACATTAGAGAACGCAACATTGATACTTTAGATCACGTGATATTGTTAAACTCTAGAACGTGACGTTGAAAAATTAAATCACGTGATATTGATAAACTCTAGAACGTGACGTTGGTAAATTAGCTCCCGTGATACTGTTAAACTCTAGAACGTGACGTTGGTAAATTAGCTCCCGTGATATTGATAAACTCTAGAACGTGGCGTTAATGAAACAGAAAAAGTGATATTGCTGATATAAAACTCTCGACATTAAAAACTATGCATCGAGACTCGTGAAACATTCTGTGCTTAGCACTTACCACTTTATGTACTCTCTCCTCCCCCCCCTCAATCCACACTAAATGTTTCTCTCGTTAGCACATTGACTGGCCATTTCAAATACTATTTGCCAGTCATATGGGGACAATAAAAAAAACAGTGATTTGTTTTACTGCTAAATATTTCTTGAGCACTGAAATATTTACTTTTTAAAAATATAGTAATAAGCATGCTTTGATTTGGGTCCGAAGCCATTAGATAAGATTCATTAGTTTAATAGACTCATTTCAATGTTGTTGTTTTTTTGCCACACGATTCCATTATTTTTTCAAGATGGGGTTGGGAAACGTACCAAGCATCCCTGGTTTATTTTGACTGCATTAACTTACTGCGAAGTACTGGTTCATCTCCAAAGGCTCGATGTTGCCATCCTGATCAATATCAAATCTATTAAATTCATAATTCCCTAGAGCTGTAATATCGACCTGACAAAGGGTCAGTAGCGGCAAACACAGGACAAGAACGAAGCGAAGCATTCTTTCTGAAGCAGCGGGAAAAAAAGTTTTATATTCATCAAAAAATAATATTAAAATGTTGCATCAGACTTTTAAAAGGAAACAAAGTTATGGTATCATACTTATTTCTTATTTTTAAAAAGTAAAATGTTTATAAAATGAAAAGAAAAATTGTAGATTGTTATGATCTACCATCATCCTACCTGAAGAAGGCGTTTAGTGGGGCACTTCGTAGGGGAAAGATTGCAGAAGAATTGTGCTGTGTAATTTTTTTTTTATTTCCTTAATGTGTCTCCACGATAAGGATCTAGCTCGCAAAATTCTTTGACGAAGAGATAATTGTTGAGAAAGATGCCAGTTGTCGTCTGACACGCGGATCTCTATAGCTCTATCTCTATAGCTACAGATGGAATTCCTAAATAACATATTTCCATACTGATACAATGAAAGGTTAGCGTCCATTCCTGTATAGATCAGTCTGGCTTAGTAAACTCAAAAACTCTGATTTTATTTTTTCTTGATGTTTTTTGAAGAGATAAAATCAAAGATTTGCTTGCAATCTAAAAATTAAGACCATCAAGTCTAGAGTAGTGGTTGAAAAAAATAGTAGTTTTGCTGAACAAAGATTTTTAATTACACACATGAACCTCGAAGACATGTTAGAAGCTCTTAGTGGCTAGATGTGTAATAGAGTTTGCTATAAGTTATGCCATTACCATATTTTATATACTCTATGCGATGATAATAATAATAATAATTGACTTTAATTCATGCAGCGCTGTTTACAAACAAAATGTATGCTCAAGACGCAGTGACATTACAAACATACAAACAAACATAACAAACAAACATAACATTACAAACATACAAACAAACATAACATTACAAACATAAACACGAGAGCTAAAATGTCAAGCTAATCTAGATAGGTTTTAGTGTACTTCTTAAATGTAGTTCTTCTGTCTGAGATCAATGGGGAGTGATAAGCAAAACTTAGACCCGTGCACTGAAAAAGCCCGCCGACCGTAGCTTTTGAGGGAGAAACGTGGCACCATTAGAAGCATTAAGGTTTATTGAGCGCAGGGCCCTCTGAGGGAATATCTTGTGATTAGTGCGATACTCTGTATTGAATGAATAAAAAAAAATATTGAGACTGCATTGCTTATTACCACCACCCTTATTAATAAGCAAGTAACAAAAGTATAAAAAAAATTTAAATAAATTCCTCCTTTATTATTAAGTTGATACAGTCATTCTGTTCATTTTTTGCAATTTTTCCCATAATGCAATGGTTTTCTTCCAGTAAGCTTGGCACAATCGGTTTCTTCCATTACAGTGTAGCTAATTTCTCCATGAGACGATGCGCAAGATGTACATGAAAGTCTATATATTTATTCAACGTATTGCTGAACACAAACAAACATTTGAGAGGAGTGCGGGAATACCCGCTAAAATGTATTCAATATAAAAGAAACATTTGAGAGGAGTGCGGGAATACCCGCTAAAATGTATTCAATATAAAAGAAACATTTGAGTCGAATGCGAAAATAACCGCAAAAATTTATTCAATGTATAAAGGAACATTTGAGTCGAATGCGGGAATACCCGCTGAAATGTATTACAATTATAAAGAAACATATGAAACGAGTTTGTATATATACGCTGAAAGCTTGTTTGAGATGATCAAATGTAGTTGAAAAATAAGTCTATTTATAGAAATTATAACGGCTAAATTTAGACTTTTCATTGTATGGCCAATAAAGTAAAAATTTCCCTAAGATCTAAAATTAAAAAAAAATAAGAGTCGTAGTCTACGCTCCAATAACCAAACATATAAGAATTTGCAAGCTAGCAAGAGTAGTTTTTAAAGAAACGCATCCTACAATCTTAAGACGTGAAGCGTATTTTCGACACCAGCTAACTGCCAAAAAAAAAATAAAAATAAAGTCCGATCTCCAAACCTCGGTCATTCAGAGAGTAAATATTTGTTTTTAAATTCAGAAAGTACAAAGTACAATCGTTTAACAGTGAATAACAAAGATATAAATGAGTCGAAATAACAAATAGTTAGAGTAAAAAAACATATGGAATTGTGATTAGAAATTGTAACAAGAAGATTTGTATGGAGTGTGTGTGTGTGTGTTTCTATGGTGACGGTGGGAAGAGGTTAACGATTGGTTGTGAATGATGCAATATAGGTGGCAGTGTCGTCACTTGGTCTTAGTTAGGGGAGACGACTCCAGAACGTGAGACTGAAATTTGTTGTTATTGTAGCGAGTTAGATTTTGTTAAAGAATATTATCACTAAAGTTTAGTACATTGATTCGATTTCATATTAACTTGACATTGTTTATATTATAAATAAAGTTTTATTTAGTTTGTTCGCAAAAGTCATTTGAAGTTTTTATTAGTTGAGATATATTACGCCTACAACGGTTTACTTATCTACTAGCAGTTTGGTGCTACAAGTCGACGACAGGTAATAACAATGACAGACGGAGAATTAGCGGTGATGTCAGAGAATAAAGAAAACAAAGTAAAGGGAGCCGAGCAACGGATTCCTCAGACGCTCAAGGCTTCATAGCCACAAGAAATTCTGACAAATTAACGCGGTTGGTCGTTGTTTTGACACTCTAGTCAATGGTGGACCAAAGAAACAGATGATCTTTACATCATCTACTCTTGTTTTAGAGTCTAGACCTGTGGTCTTCAACCTTTTTTGGCCTACCGCCCCCTTTTCGTATTTTTTCTATTAAAAATTCCGCCAGCGCCCCCTCTAAGAAAAACACTTACAAAGAATTGCTAGAAGGGATATATGAACAAAATGTCATCTATTTATTAATTTTTATGCAGTCAATAACACTTATCCCGCAAGGGAGACGACCGCATGCCAAAGGCGATCTTCTTTGGCGAGCTTACAGTAGGACGTAGATACAGAGGTGCCCCACTCTCAGTAAGCGCGATAAAGATCCACTCAAGCGCCATATTACCCTCAATGGCATAGAGGAAAGTACCTGACATCGTTCTTTGGCTGCAGATGGCATCTGAAAGAGGCAGTTGGAGAGTTCTCACAAAAGCTGCGGGACAAACATTTGAGACTGAAAGAAGAATTATTATTATTGAAGACAATCGCAAAAGACGGAAAGAAAACTTAGACCGCCAGAAGACAACGGCTTTGTCTGCTCAAAATTCGAGATAATATGCAAGTCGCAACTGGGTTTGCTTATTTATATGAAACACTGCACTCAGTAATCTTCGGAATCGAAGGCATTGACAATATTATCATTATAAAAAAAAATATGTTAAATAATTTGCAGTGATTAGACAAAAAAATTAATCTCGTTGTCATGACTTTCTTTCAAATCCTAAGAATAATATCCTCTTAAATTGTTGAGTATTAGGGCCAAATGTTTTTAGGGTTAATTGCAAATTTATTTATATTTTATATATAAACATTATTATCTCTGAACATACTACAAAATGAAATAAAGCTAATGGAAACCTTGTTCCTCTTGCTGTCTGTCAATATTAGAAATTTCAAGCTTTAAATTAGTCATAACATTGTACGATATATCTACAATATCTAGTTAACCCTTTCAGCGTAAGGCCCCGCATTTGACATTCGCCCAGGGCCCCGCGCACTGCTAAGGCCGCATCTGATAACAATTTAAGAGCCTAACATCTTTTCCATTATTTATTTTTATCTAGTGGCAATTCACTAAAACTCTTCGTAATATTCCATTACCTACCAGAGAGTTTTTATAACACTTTGTCATTGTTTTTTTTTGTTTAAAAAAGATTAAATTATTCTATTTGAATGTTACATCTAAAGTTTTTCTTAATTAACATTTACATATTAATATATTAACATATGTTGATAAAATAAACTATAATCTAACAGGCGTATTATCCATTTTGCTTAAAAATCATGAAAGTTTATGCGCGCAAAATCTAAGGACACTATATAACCTCCGATTTCAGTAAAAGATTAAGAATTTAAAAATAGAAAATAAGATTCCCGATCTAAATTTCTAACGTTAAATCAGAAGCAAGCTAATTATACTTTGTCTATATTTAGTTTGCCAGCTTTAATTTTCAATAATTTTTTTGTTTCTGTGCACCTTTAGTTTCTTCTTTCCCCTTTTATACCCAGCGCCCCCTATCCGCCCATTTTTGTGTCCAGCACCCCCTACCGCCCCTTTGGCTTCCAGCGCCCCCCAAAATGTCGAAAACGTCCCCTTGGGGGTGATATCGCCCCCGTTGAAGACCACTGGTCTAGACTCTAGACATCTATAACGAGCACATATATTCTAGCATATGGGACGAGGAATGTGTCTTTGTCTTTCTGAGTATATCTCCAGGTTAGACAGTGAATGAGGTTGATTTTGGATTTGGTCCCCCAATGACTTTGTATTGTTGTTAATTTTATTCGCATATATGAAACAAGTCAACAAAATAATGTGTTCGTAAATTGAACATTCCAAACTTTTCAAGTAAGGTTTTGTCACTTATGGAGGGGCAGGGGGCTGAGTGGTAAATCGCGTGGCTTCCGAAACGAGCGGTGCTGGGTTCGAATCCTGATGATGACTTGGATCTTTAACTTCGGGATTGAGATTGAGGACACCACGCTATAATGTGTCCTTGGCAATAGTCGACCTATGCGTCGAACAGCTCGGGATAATCTAAGTTTAAGTCTTAGAATAAAATCATATATTTGTTTTGCATGGAGTTTAGGTGATTTTATTGTAATGCTTATAACAGATGAATCAAAATTTTTCATTGAATTAGTCCGTTACTCTTTTCCATTTTTGAGATAAAATTTCCCAGAAGAGTTATTCAACTAAAAAATGGGTAAATTAAAAGAGGTCAAACTTGTGATGCGTAGCGATCAACATCAAGTCACGTGATGTCATTTAAAAAAAAAGGTCAGCTTAACCTTATCTGTACTGTGGGCGTGAATGTTACATTTCACTTTTTTTTTTCTCACGCTCTTGAACATAATTTTGTGAAGTTGAACATAAAGAATAGTCTACGCCCACACAGGTTAAGCTGTACTAATTGTTTAGCTGTACTAATAGTTTAGCTGTACTAATTGCTTGTACTAATGGTTTGGAGATACAATCCAATCCAAAGTTTGACATGCTAAATGTGCTGGGACATTTGTCTTACATTAAAAAATTTCTGAGTCCGGAAATGAAGGAACAAATAAAATACAACTCATAAAGAACAGGGATGTCTGGCTGTGAGACAAAAACCGCTTGGCTACCTTTCAAAGGGAAGCATGAGTTCCAAATCTGACAAGACCTGTATTAGTTGAACACCTAAACGCGATAAGGAAACCTTTTCCTCTCCCACCCCTCCCACTGGTCCACAAAGAAGTTTGGACTGCTGCATGAACTCAGCATGCAATACAAGGGGGATATTGCTGCAAGGTGCGATATTCAAAAGCAGTTAAAACATTTTTTTTTAAAGTTTAGCGATCTTCATAGTTCATTAGCCCTTAAATCTGATATGCAAATAATGTCCACTCATTTGAATATTAAGTTTGCTCAGGTGGGCAACAAATTACTTTCATTCACAAAATTTGCTTCTTATGTAAAATTTTTGTAAAACACTTGGCCATGTTCTCATGACTTTTTTTTACGTAAAAAGATCGACTTCAGCAGTGTTTTTATTTGTGTTGTCTTATCTTGACCATCTATATAAACCACGTAGTCCTTTGAACAATTGCATCTTGTCAATCTGAACAAAGACAGTTTGGTAAAACAAAAACTTACTTTTAAACTTAGAAATTGTATTTTTACTTGAATTAAATTGTCTTTAGAATATTAATGAATACACGTTTGTCATATATAAGTTTGAACATCGTGATGTGTCAAATGAACGTGTTTTTTATCGATATGAACTTTATAACGTTAAATTGTGAATGTGTCTAACTCTAACTCTCTATTTTATAACATGATTTTTGATTTAGAGTGTTTATTGAATAAATGTGAACATCTTTATGCCATTTTTAGAAAGAAAAATGTTGCTGTTGACACTTCTGGTCGTATTGCCAGCTTTGGCTTTTTGCCAAGTGGACATTCAACATCTTGCTGACCTTCAGTTTAACAGATTTGACGTTGACCAGGATGGAAACATTGAGCCATTAGAAGTAGCCACATACTTCAGAGTGAGTAATCTTTATTTCTGTTATACTGTTTATGTGTTGCTATTGATACAATTCTTGCGTACTTTACTATTGATACAATTTTTGTGTTCTTTTCTATTGATACAATTATTGTGTTCTTTGCTATTGATACCATTGTTGTGTTCTTTTCTATTGTTAGATATCTTGTGCTCTTTGCTATTGATACAATTCTTGTGTTCTTTGCTATTTATATATTCTTTTTTGAGTTCTTTGCTATTGATACAATTCCTGTGTAAATAAAATACTTGTGTCCATGGCTATTGATACGATTCTTGTGTTATTTGCTATTTATAAAGTTTTGTGTTGCTTGATAAAGATACAATTCTTTCTTCTTGTTTTTGATACTAGCCATGTTTTATACGTTAATTAATAAATTACCCTCACATCAATCATAATAAATAATGTCAATGACCTTATGTTTCTCCAGAGATTTGACTCCAACCAGGACCAACAGATCTCCAGAATCGAGTACAACAAAGAGGTAGACACCCATCACGCCAACGACCCACCAACCCACAACGTCCTGCTGCGTCTTTTCGACGCCTTGGACTACAACAACGACAGCCACCTAAGCCAGAGTGACTATGACGCTCTCTTCGTGGCTGCAGATGCCAACAAGAACCACCTCGTCAACCAGAACGAATTTAGAACGTACGTGTCATGTTTTCATTGTGTGTTTATTTTCTTTTATTAAAATGACTTATGATCCCCCTAATAATAATAATAATAATAATAATAAAGGGGTGACTGATAAAGGGACTACGATGTTTCCCTTTAACGAAACTCGACCCTGGCTGCGCCAGAGAAAGAATACTCGTTCTTTTATCATAATAATAATAATTTAGGCGCGGTGCCTGAGCGGTAAAGCGCTTGTCTTCCGAACAGGGGTCCGGGGTTCGAATCCTGGTGAAGTTTGGGATTTTTAATTTCGGAATCTTCGGGCGCCTCTGAGTCCACTCAACTGTAATTGTTACCTGACATTAGTTGGGGAAAAGTAACGGCGGTTGGTCATTGTCCTGGCCACATGGCACCCTTGTTAATCGTAGGCCAGAGAAACAAGGGAACCTTTACATCATCTGCCCTATAGACCACAATGTTTGAAAGGGGAACTTTAATAATAATATTAAGTTAATTAATTTTTTCTTGGTATCAATAGTTGTCATTAGCTATGAATTATCGTGCAAAGTTTTGAAAGACACAAACATACAGAAAATCTTGAAATACAAACATATGCACACAAACACACACAAACACATTTGAACTAATCAACATGAAACTCCATTTAGTGATAAGTTAAAAAGTTAAAAGGCCAGTTAACCTTCAACTAGAGTCTAGATCTACATGTATTTGTTAGAATATTTTAAATCTTTATTGTAACTTTTTCTTTCGTTTTTTTTTTGTTTACAGAGTATTCTACGATCTTACTGGCATTCTACCTGTTGGGAAATAAGACACAATTCTTGACAAATTCTAATACAATATATATATATATATATATAACACTTTTTGATATCTAAATAAATGTATCCCCTTTACTTATGTATTGTTAAATTTGTTACATGTGTAAAATGTATGCTTATAACTCACTCACTCACTCACCCACTCACCCACTCACTCACTCTATCTATCTATCTATCTATCTATCTATCTATCTATCTATCTATCTATCTATCTATCTATCTATCTATCTATCTATCTATCTATCTATCTATCTATCTATCTATTTATCTATCTATCTATCTATCTATCTATCTATCTATCTATCTATCTATCTATCTATCTATCTATCTATCTATCTATCTATCTATCTATCTATCTATCTATCTATCTATCTATCTATCTATCTATCTAT
>JADKLZ010000167.1:24170909-24188759 GCA_021533235.1 Biomphalaria straminea
TCTGTCTGTCTATCTATCTATCTATCTATCTATCTATCTATCTATCTATCTATCTATCTATCTATCTATCTATCTATCTAATTAACTAACTAACTAACTAATTATCAATCTATCTATAAGTGTGTGTGTGTGTGTAGATGAGGGGGTTAGAGATTAAGACATTATGCGAATTATTTCAGGGAAGTTGTTGTGGATACCAATTTAGTATATAATTATTTTTGTTCTCAATGTGGAATGAATGGGTATGTTAGGCATTCTGATACAACCAACAAACCACGAACATCAAACCAGAAAGTTTTTAACATTGAAGTATTCGTACATTTGGAGTTAAATAATCAATAGCAAATCAATGTTTCTGAGTATTTGTTATTTGATACGTAGACCCAGCATTGACCTACATATTTTGACACATCTAACGAAAACAAAGACCTCTGCCTGCCTATTTGAGCTTCTTTTCTTGCAGATCTTTTACTGTCAGCAATTGCATCTAGATTTCAAATCTCTCACACATTTCAAAAAGCTGACTGCTTATGAAGCGATCCCTGTTGTGTGCCAGTGAGAACAAACTGATTCCTCTATTGAATTTTAAAGCTCTTATCTGCGGACACAAGAGAACTTATAATGAACAAACCTTTGATAATCATTTTTGAAAGATTCTTAGATGTAAAAGAAGATTTGTTATTGTGTATATTGTCCAGATAAGTTCTACTTCTTATTAAAGGACCACTAAAAATGTTTGCACACCTATCATCTTTTCTGCCGTAAGAGTCTTTAGCGCTAGTAAGCTCCCTTAGTAAGGCCAACGTACAGTTATACCATAATAAAATAGTCCAGTTTTTCTTTGCATGTATATTTACAAAAAGTTTAGATTCCAAAGTCAAATCATGAATAGTCATTAAAGTTTCTATGTTTTGACTTTAAAAAAAAGCATTACAAGAAAACATTAAAATAAAATACTTAAAAAAATACAAACACAAATCTTATATTAAGCAATCATTAAATACATTGGTTTGGACCAGTCACGTAATTAAGTTTGTAATGGATTTATTCTAACATTAAAAAAAAGCATTTAGACAAAAAAAATGTGGAGCGACATTAACTAGAACCCATGACTTAAGCCTACACAAGCTGACATTGTAACTACTCTACTAACGAACTTATTATGAACATTGAAGAATGTATATATTGTTTCTGTAGTCTCGTTGTATTTCATGTTTGCTTTCATTTAAATAACCTATAAAGAGACTTATCAGCGGCGTAGCTAGGGTTTTAGATGCCAGGTGCGGTAATGTCTCGTGGTGCCCTCTAAAAAAACTTATTATAATGACTAAATAGAAAAAAATCTTTCATACTTTCGTACTGGCAAAACTATTAATATTTTTTATCGAAATCAATTGTTTTTTACCAATTCTTATTCAATGATCAAAATTTATAAATCAGTGAGTCGTACATTTGTCGTCGCTCGTGCGTAGCCAGAATCATCAGAGATATGCAAATGAAGAAGACGATACTCGGACCTGAGCTATCAAGCTGATTTTTTTTCTCTTTAAAACACAAGAGCTATTATGTTTTTTTTAGTTTGTTTGTTTCTAAACGTTTTAAGGCTTGTAAAGAAATTTCGATAAACCGTTGAGGTCTCTTTCACTAAAGACAAAATTCGTTTTTGTTAATATCACTAGTAGAACTTTTGATTTTATTTGTTTGGATCTGAGGATTTAATAATATGGTGACAAAAAAAAAAAAACAACAGCAACAAATTTATCATGTGCTCAGATTCGGTGATTATTTCTTAAACAATCCAGTTCAATGAAGGATGAGATTCTTTCCTCTTTGTAGACTGACATCTTGTGGCCAATACGTCTTTGAGGATTCAAACAAGCGGGAGCACGTTATCCTGCCTCAACGTGGCGCTCCCGTGGAAACGGCTCACAAGAGGAAGTGGCTAGGCAAAAGGGTAACAAATATGATTCCCGTGGGAGTGCCCATGGGCGGACGAGAGTCTTGCCCCTTCACGGTGCGGATTTGTAAGAAAACTCCCACAAACCAGTCACAAATCCATGCGCTGTTCCTCAAGGGACCGTCTCATCAATGGCGGATTCCGCACAGTTAGCTTGGTACAACGAAGGTAGATGGTGGAGGCCCCCGGTGCCACCGAGTGATATTGGAAACAGCAATGCCCTATAAGCATTGACTCGGGTCGCTCCCAGACAGGCCTGTGGTCCGCAGATTTTTTTTTTTACTGTTTGTGTTTGTTCTCGGACGGATGCAGACAGGTTTTTTTTCAAACTTAGAGCTCGAAGAGCCTTCGGCTCAGCTCTTAGACTATTTACACGGATTCAAACTAGTCTCTAACCCGGTCAAAGGAAGAATACAATTCAGTAGCTCTTTCTTGTGTGTTAAGACAGAATCCAAGGTAATCCAGATTACAAGGTCGCCACACTTTGCCATCAGTGTATATACAACAATGATATGCCCTTGTACCTTAGCGAACTGATTACTCATGTCTCATGTTTGTGTTTGTAATGTTTTTACAGCACCTTGAGCCTACATTTTGTTTGTTAACAGCGCTTTATAAATAAAATTATTATTATTATTATTAATCCTCCTCCGACTGGAAACTTTTTTGTTGTTGCTAATACGTCTCTGAGGTTCTGTACCAATCCACAGATCAGCAAAGGTAATTCTGCTTTGAGCGATGTCCTCACCACTATTTGTTAACAATGTTAATAATGTTTTCCGTTCGAGTACGCAATTTTGAGTTGACAATGCTTGCTTTCAAATGTAGATTTGTGTGTAATTTAATTCAATTGGTGAGCTAAAAGGTGGTCGACGTAACAGAGGCGCCCCACGGAAACGCTTCAAAAACCAGCTTAGGCGTCAACTTTCCTTGGCTGACATAGAAGAGAGCACCTGACTGCATGCGGCGTCGGAACGAGACAGCTGGAGGTCACTCACAAAGGCCGCGGGATACACATTTGAGACCAAAAGAAAATCTGCCGCCGAGGACAAACGCAGACGACGTAAGGAAAATCTAAACCGACCACCTGCGGACAATGGCTTTGCTTGCCCTGGATGTGGCAAAATATGTAGATCACAGCTGGGACTGCACAGGCACGGGAAACACTGTATTCCTCACTAATCTTCGGACTCGAAGACAAGCCTATTATTATAATTCAATTAATTCAACATCCAACTCCCAAGTTGTGCCATAGAGACTCACTGTGACATGAAGTGATCTTGTAGTTGATAATCTCGTGCCTTTGGCACGGGAACACTAATGGTCTGAGACTGACAACTAAGTGTAAATCTCAGGGTTTTTTCTTTGGTCCGTGTACAGACCGTTTTTTGTAGTTTTCAGCTGCAATAGGAATTTTGTGAAGTTCAGTTTATTCTGAACATGGAATTGTAACCATATTTTATGAAGTTTATATTTGAGTGTACATTGTGCCTTTGAGGCTGGATTAGTCAAAATATATTTATTCAATAAACTTTTTGTCTGCTATCCAATGTCTTTATTCAATGTATTTAACCCATTGTGTTCGTTGTGCAAGTAATAAGTTCTGAGAGACATTCGTGCTAGCAGAAGTCAAGAAACATCAAGAGAGATGTGGACATATTTATAAATACAATATAACTACACACTCATGAAACCCAGCAGTTTAGTTATAAAGTAGATGATAAAATTAAAAGATCTAATAAAATAAATTTCATCTCCGGAATTTAATTTTTAACCACTGTAACTACCAAAGATTTATCCAAGAGCTTAAAAAAACTACGTCCTTCTATTTTGATGTAAAAAAAGACCACCTTAGTTCCTGCTATTTTGATTTAAAAATAATACCTAGTTCCTGCTATTTTGATGTAAAAAAAACCTAGTTCCTGCTATTTTGATGTAAAAAAAACACCTAGTTCCTGCTATTTTGATGTAAAAAAAACTAGTTCCTGCTATTTTGATGTAAAAAAACACCTAGTTCCTGCTATTTTGATGTAAAAAAAACACTTAGTTCCAGCTATTTGATGTTAAAAAAAACACCTGGTTCCTGCTATTTTGATGTAAAAGAACCTAGTTCTTGTTATTATGATTAAAAAAATTAACACCTAGTTCCTGCTATTTTGATGTAAAAAAAAACACCTAATTCCTGCTATTTTGATGAGGACACTCCAGTTAAGTGCTAACGTGAAAAAAAAAACCAGATGTAAATGATAACAAGCATCAAAATAAAAATGAAACTGCACATCGACGTCAACCCCTGCAGCCTGAATTCCTGCCGGATATAGAGAATGGTTGAAGCAGGCAATTAATTCCGCTTTAAGATTGTCTTCTAGGATACGTTTTTGGACACTGTAGTGTTGACGTTTTATGACAGCAGCAATTTCCAATCCTTGATCACTGCAGTCCCATATTTCTGAATGTTACGTTTGTTTTAAATGATGACTATGTCAGCAAAAGACTCACAAAGTCATTATCCCATAACCGTAAACTTTCATTTCGGAAGTTAAATCTTACTTTAAGACATAGGGTGTAGATGTAGTTGTGAGATAATCGAGAAATATTTGGCTTGTTGTACTTGCTGTATGATTTATTTTCACGACCCCTAACAATCACAAAATTCGTTTTGTATTTGTGCAATTTGGGTTTGAGCTAAATGTTCTCCCAAGACCATGCCTTTATTTTTGTCTTTCAAAGTCACCTTCCAAATGTTCGTGATGTCTGCAAGGGCTTTGATGGAGCGCTTAAGTCCCCCCAGTTGATCCATGGCGGATCCCCAGAGCCTTTCGTTTATTTCGATCTAAACTTCAGAATTTCATACTCCTGAAAAGTTCTACGCATTTTTGTCTGAAATAAAAATCGTTAAAAAAAAGATACGCATGTCTAATGAAGTCTAATAAAGAAAGAGGCACCAGTGGTCAATATAATGCAATTTATTACCATCTCCCTTTTATGTAAGATGTCTTTTTGTGGACCTTTTTTTTTTTTACCAAAGCTATCTGTCTGGTACAAATATTAAATACGTTATTTCTCCCACACTCCCTCTTGGATCAAGTTGAAACTTTTACTCATTTATTTATTATACCTAACAAAACATGAAACCTATACTCTTTAGCGAGTAATTCTAGTATGTAGATCTATGTATGTATGTATGTATGTATATTTCTTTATATATACATTTTTTTCGAAAACAACTCTAATGATTTTCTTTAAAATTTCAAGGTATTTGTATATTAATGAGAAAAAAATTCTCTAGTCATTACGAACAACTCGAGGTCGACCAATATATTGGTTAGAAATGTTTTGTTAACAAAAAATTACTTTTCAAGCTATTCATATTTTACAAGGACTCATGTTGACCAGAACTGAACACCAATGATGGGCTCATGCTCAATGCGCCATGGTTGGTACGCCTCAGGCAGTGAGTAGGACCCTTATGACTGTTGGTCCGAATTTTATTGAACATCTTCGCGCCATGGATGCTACACCTCTGCCTATGCGCCAAACGGTTTAGGACGATCTTAGTCTAAATCTTTCAATAAAATCCTACATTTGGTTGGGTGGAGATTCGGTGGTTCCATTATAATGCTTATAACACATGAAATGAAATATGCATTGAGTTTGTTTGTTGCCCATACCTATGGTGAAAATAAAATTTCCCGATAGAGTTGTTAAGTTAAAAGATGGGTACATTAAAAGTAGTCAAACTTGTGATAACAATAAACATCATGTCATGTGGTGTCATTTTAAAACAAGGTCAGCTTAACCTTTTCTGTACTGTGGACGTACAGGTCACCTTTTTTTTTGTTTGCAATCAAGAACATAAAAATGGAGAAGTTCCACGTTGAAGATATTTTACGCCCACACAGTCTTAGTTGTACTAAATGTTTGGAAATGTCAGCCACAGACCGAATAATTAGTAATGATACATACAGTTTAACATGCAAAAAGTTCTTGAACATTTTCAAGTCCGCAAATTAAGGAAACAAATACAATAAAGAAATGTGAAGCCTGGCCATGAGACCAAAGCCGCTTGGCTACCTTTCTATGACTCTTGATTTCAAAACCGACCTAGAGTTTACTTGTGTGAGCTGAACACCTAAAGGCAGTACGGAACCCCCCCCCCCTTCTCCCCACTGGCCCACACTGGACAGTTGTATGAACTAAGCATGCAATACAAGGAAAGCATGATGAAACATACGCTTTTCAAAATCTATTAATAATCTATATAGTTTAGTGCAGTAGCCCTTAAAATTAATATGCAAATGATGTTGACTTATTAGAGCACATAGGTCGCTAGCGTGGGCGTTAATAAATAGCTTCATTCACAAAATTTGTTCCTTATGGGCTTATGTAAAATTTTAGAAAAAACACTTGGCCATGTTCTCATGACTTTTTTTATCCGTAAAATAATTTACATCAGCAGTGTTTATATTCGTGTGGTCTTATCTTGACCATCTATATAAACCATGTAGTCCTTTGAACAATTACATCTTGTCAATCTGAACAAAGACAGTTTGGTAAAACAAAAGTTACTTTTAAACTTTGTACCTGAATTTAGTTCTCTTTTGAACACTTAATAAATACATATGCGTTATATAAACGTATAAACGCTATGATGTGTACAATGAATGTGTCTTTTATAGATATGTACTTTATAATATTAAATTTTGAATGTGTCTAGTAAAGTTTATATCATGATGTTAGATTTAGAGTATTTCATAAATAAATGTGAACACCCTGATGTTTATTTAGAGTGGGTTTACATCTAGAAACGTGAACATCTTGATGTTTATTTAGAGTGGGTTTACATCTAGAAACGTGAACATCTTAATGCCATTTTTTTTTCAGAAAGAAAAATGTTGCTGTTGACATTTCTGATCGTATTGCCAGCTTTGGCTTTTTGCCAAGTGGACATTCAGCATCTTGCTGACCTTCAGTTTAACAGATTTGACGTTGACCAGGATGGAAACATTGAGCCATTAGAAGTAGCCACATACTTCAGAGTGAGTAATCTTTATTTCTGTTATACTGTTTCTGTGTTGCTATTGATACAATTCTTATGTTCTTTGCTATACATACATCTTTTTGTGTTGTTTTTTTTGCTATTAAAAATATTCTTGTGTTCTTCGCTTTTAATACAATTAATACAAATTTTAGCGGCCCCCGAAAGAGGAATAGACGCTTTTTGTTTTGTGCGGTCTGTCTGCCTGTTCGTCCGTCAGTCCCATTTAGAAAAAAAAATAGTGAAAATCCGACATCATATTTTAGACCTTTCAATGTTCTGATGTAAAACAAAATAAAAAAAAAATCTGTTATCGTAGTAGTCAGTATGACAGAACTCACTTAACTAAGTTTTTCTTTTCTGAATGCTAATATTTAATTTTTAAAATCAACTATGCAAGCAATTTTTTTTTCATAAAAATACTTTTTTTTTCCACAACTAATCACTTTTAATAGTAGTAAAAATATTAGCCTATTTAGTAAGGGAGATGACTATTTACCATATTTGTAACACATTTATGAAAACTGTTTTAGGTTTTCGGTCAATAATTTTTTTTTAGAAATGCATTGCTTAGTTAAGTGAGTTCTGTTATATTGACTACAACGATGACAAAAACATTTTTTAAACTTTCTTTTAAAGAGAAAAAATCTATTTAATATGCAGTTAAGCGGAACATAATTTAAAACAGCAATTAATTAGCAGTTTTTCATATTATAGCGAGAGATCCAGTGCAAACTCCTAACCGCAGTACAATTAACTAAAATATCAATTTTTATTCCCGGAAATTCTTTTTTTTTTAGACTTTGAATAACAGATTGGCCATTTACAAAACAGTTAAATCAATTAGATAATCATTATATGACATCAGTTAGGCCAGGTTCACATCCAACTTCACCTTCACATATTAAGTTATATTGGCTATTTATATATTAGTCTCACATCTACCATAATGAAGAATGTCCTTGACCTTTTCCTCCTATGTTGTTTCAGAGATTTGACACTAACCAGGACCAACAGATCTCCAGAATTGAGTACAACAAAGAGGTAGACACCCATCACGCCAACGACCCACCAACCCACAACGTCCTGCTGCGTCTTTTCGACGCCTTGGACTACAACAACGACAGCCACCTCAGCCAGAGTGACTATGACGCCCTCTTCGTGGCTGCAGACGCCAACAAGAACCACCTGGTCAACCAGGCCGAATTCAGAACGTAGGTGTCATGTTTTCATTAGGTTTTTATTTTCTTTTATAATATTATTCAGGATCCTCCTAATAATGATAATTCCTGACCTCACGTATACCTTCAAGACCTTTAAAATTCCTAGGAGCATTCTCGTTTCCTGTCAGAGGGCTGTACTGCTTCAGATCTGCCACATCACCAGAAAATTCCTCAGTGAAAACTGATATAGGGACTATGATGAATTCTGTCTCCCTTTAACGAAACTTGACCCTGGCTGCGCCGTACCAATATCTCATAATTTACGAAAAACTGAGCTGGAAAAACAGCGAAAGTATGTGAACCTAGGCTTGGAGATTAAGCGTATATCTAAAATAACAATATACCCCATTGTCATATCAACCGAGGGGGATAATAACAACTGACCTCATAGATACCTTCAAGGCTCTGGGCATTCCTAGGAACATTCTCATTGCTTGTCAGAGGGCGGTACTGCTGCAGTCCTGCCACATCACCAGAAAATTCCTCAGTGGAAGCTGATAAAGGGAATACGATGAATTTTGTCTCCCTTTAACGAAACTCGACCCTGGCTCCGCCAGAGAAAGAATACTCGTTCTTTTCTAACATAATAATAATAATAATGTAGATGCTAATATCGGTCTGGACGACGTAGGCCATGAGATTCGCCAATGGGAAGAAAAAACACTCCATGGAAAATTCCCGGCTTTATTACATGGGGACAACATCGACAGGGCTGCTTCCTTAGCATGGCTCAAGGCAGGCCATCTCTATCCTGAAACAGAAGGCTTTGTTACAGCTATACAAGACAGAGTAATAAGGACAAAAAAATTACGAAAAGCATAACCTTAAACTCAATGTTGTCGACAAATGCCGAAAATGGGGAAATGCGGGTGAGTCGATTGAACACATTATGGCAGGATGTCCTGCCCTATCGGAATCTGCCTACCTAGGTCGCCATAACCAAGTTGCAAAGCTAATACACCAGCACTTCGGTTTGACGCACAATTTGATCGGGAAGGATACTCCTCCTTATTACAAATACTCACCACAAGAGGTTCTCGAGTCTACTGATCACCTGCTGTACTGGGATAGGCCTTTAACGAAACTCGACCCTGGCTCCGCCAGAGAAAGAATACTCGTTTTTTTCTAACATAATAATAATAATAATAATAATAAGCTATTTGGTTAATTTATTGATTCATGTGCTGTCATTGACAACGAATAATTGTGCAATATTTCAACATGTCACCAACGTACAGAAGTTCGTGAAATACAAACATTTACATACAAACGCATAGAAACTGATTTCAATTAATCAATGTGTTAATAAGCTTGCAAATACAAGTAAAAATAGATGAGCAACAAGGCCGATATACAAAATACACACAGACTTTATTACGCCACTAGACAGATATTACCCGCTGTCCGCGGGTCTTAATTTGCGTAATGCTGATGTAGTCAGTGATATTGTGCATTAGAAACAAAGAAAATAATAATGTTTAAAGTAAAGCGAATGCGCGAATTCACATTAAAAAAGAAATCATTAATGGAGCTATAAATAGAAACTTGACCTTATTTTACGCGATAATAGGATAATAGTTGCAATCATGTAAAAATGCTTTAGAAAACAAATTTCAATGTTAATTTGATTAAAATATGAAATGAATGGACTATAATTAGTATGTTCAAGTGTTAAAGCTTTAAACTATCTTTGCGAAGAGAAGTTCTATCATCTTTAGTTCTAGACCTAGATCTAGATCTAGGAATAGAGAGATTTGTAACCTTTCGGTAATGTCTAATGCAACTATGTTCAACAGGATTTTTATAGTCGCAGATACAAAGAACGAATTTATGTAAAAATCCTTTTGAAACACTAATTCGAAGGTTAATTTTGTTAAATAATTAAATCATTAGACTATATTTTGTATTTTCATGCGTCAAAGTAAAAATCTATAAGTGCAAAGTGTATTTCTAAAAATTAGATCTAGAATAATCTAGATCTAAATCCTTTCGATCTTTTTCTCATGTCAACATTCGTAAACAAAGCCTAGTTCCATAAAATAGTATAGCTGTAATAGACTTGGGTAACTTTATTTTTTTTTAGGGTTTTAAGTTTGTTTTAGGGCTACAATTCATACATACAGGTCTAAGTTAGTACCCAAGGAACATTTCTGTCAAGTTTTGTCAAGATCGGTGAAATGGTTTTGATTTCTATACGGGGACATACATACATACATACATACATACATACGCCTTTGTTTTCCTTTTATATATTAGATAATAGATAACGAACTAGCAACACATTCTTCCGATTCCGCTAAGGGAACTTACTCTTACACAACATTACATCCATAGACATAAATAAATATAGACTGGAAAAAGGAAGTAACTTCATGTAACTTGAAAAAATGTATATCTATTGTATTCGGATTTCCGAAATATGACAAGTTGCACGATCTTCAGTCTTAGAGATTAAACAAAACTACACTGCCTCCTTATTTACGCAGCATGGTGTGAAAGGAACATGGTGTATCCAAATCCGCACTATTTTCATTCACAAAATAACATAGATAGCATAAATAAATATAGACTGGAAAAAGGAAGTAATGGATTCAGTCCTTAACTTTGAATTAGTGAAATTAGGGATTTTTTCAGCAGAATGTCCAAATAAGCTAAAATTAAAAAACAGTTTCAGAACAAAAAATAATATTATGATTAATTAACATTACAGTCACGCTAAGAAATGAAATAAAAAAATAGTGAAAATATTGTAATACTTATATAGGTTATGGCTGAAATAGATATGAATACTTAACTTTTATACTGCTCATGCTGTATAGTATAGTACACTAATTGGCAAATCACAAATTTTCCCTTCATAAAAATCTCTTATTGACCAGTCTATATTTATTTATATCTATGATTACATCATATATCAACACAATGTTAAACTTTATCTAATGATAAGTTACAAAGATACGCAGGCTAGTTAACATTAGCTACATGTATTGTTCTGGGTATTTTATATCTTTCTTTTAACATTATTTTCGTTTCTTTTCTTGTTTACAGAGTATTCTACGATCTGACTGGCGTACTTCCAGTTGGAAAATAAAACATAATTCATGACAAAATCTAATACAGTATAAATAAAACTTTTTGATATCTAAATAAATGTATTCCCTTTATTTGTGTATTTTTATTTTTTACGTGTGTAAAAGTTATGTATCTTGTCACGGTCAAATATGATCTTGGTATAACTTTCGTTGAAGTGCCTTGTCTATGCTGTATTACTTGAACCAAGACCATGCAGACCGTGTGCCGATGATTGTATTTTGAAATATAATTATCTTGAACAATGACGATCTAGGATTCAACAGAGTAAATGCCTTGATGAAACAATACAGGAACCTTTATTTAAACTCAACATAAGTACAGCTATGTACAAATAATATTAATAAAACTTCTGAATCCACAAAGACATACTTTTTCTTAAATAAACATCTTAGATCTAACTATGCGACTCTTCTAGCCAGAATCTCAGCCCGGACTGATTTGGCGCACACTTTTTGTAAACGCGCCTCCTTTCAAAATGTCTTTTTATTCAAACTAACCAATAGATCCGAATTCCAGAAGTCTTCAGTCAAGCTATAAATAGATCCCGGGTTAAACCCGTATAGTAAAAAACCCAGATTCTAGGTTTTGATAAGTGGCCTTACCAAATAATGAAATACATAAATAAACCTAGAATTGCATATGTGACATATCTCTATCAATAAAACAATCAATCAATTAATCTATCAATCAATCTATCTATATATCTATCTATCTAAGTGTGTGTGTGTGTGGGGGGGGGATTGGAGATGTAGATATGTTGCTAATAATTTAGTTCGAAGACAAGCCTTATTATTATTAATAATTCAGTGAAGAATGTGATTATTTCAGTACTATTAAGTTAAGTTGTCAGTATTTTTGAAGCAATTAGCTGCCATGTGTCAATGAGAACAAACTGATTCCTCATATGAACTTTGACTCTTTTATCTGGGGACATCAGAGAACTAATAATGAAGAAATCTTTAATAATCAGCAAAAAAACTTTTTTTGATGTAAATAAAGACTTGCAATCGCAGATATTATCCGGATAGGTCCTACTAATGCAATGATTCTCACACTTTTTCCTGAGGCGCCACTAAAAAACAATTTCATTGACGCCTCTCCCCGTTTTCTGCCTTACGGCTGTATGGGAGCGCTGGTAAGCTCCCACATTAATGCCAAGAAACGTACAGAGATATAAGAACACAAAGTTCAAGTTTTTTTGTTTTTTTTTTTACAATAAATTTGAATGCTCATTAAAGCTATTTCATTGAGATTTTTAAAAAAAAAATAATTAAAAAAAATTACAATAAAATTACAAAAATTAAGAAAAAAAACAACTAAAAAAAAAAAGCTTATACTAAGCATAATTGTATTAATTATTTTGAATCGGTCAAGTTATTATATTTGTAATAGGTCTAAACTTTTATAAACATTTATATGCCCAACCTGCAACCGCAGCTGTGTATCAAGGATTGGCCTCTTTAGCCACACAAGAAGTTGCAAAGGGAAAAGATCGTCTCACGAGACGTAAAATGCCACAGAATAGGTCTAAACTAACAAGTAAAAAGCATTTATATAACAAAAAAAAGGTGGAACGACCGGAATTCGAACTTATGGCTCCGACCTCCTCAAGCCACCCTGCTAGTGAACATAGAACTTTGAATAGTTATATATTGTTTATATAGTCTCGTCGTATGTTTGTTTTTCACTATGACTCAGATGACGACCTACAAAGGGGACTAAGTCAGTTTATACTAGTACTTAAGTCAAGTACAATATCTTCCCTTGTTCGAGATACCAAACAAAATAAATGAAGCTTATAATTTTTGTTATTGATTGTAGTGTTGTTAGGTAAAATGAATAACTGTGAACACTTTCAGCTTGAGCCCAGACTGGGGGTCGGAGAAATAACGTATACAAACCTTTTACCACACAGACAGACAGACAGACAGATTAAATATAAAAATTGTTTCAATAATTTTAAAATTTCTGTTCATAACTGGAAAAAACAATTCTGGAGAAAGTATTAGAGAGGTATCAGGTTCTCCTTTCCGCCGCGCAAGTTACTTTGCCTCACCGTGGCGCCGGCGTGGAAACGGCTCACTAGGGGAGGTGAGCTAGTCGAAAAAAGTAAGAAACAGGACCCCCTTGGGGGTGCCTACGGGAAAGACGAGAGTCTGCCCATTGCACTGAGCGGGGTTGAAAGAGAGCTCCCACGACCCGTCACCACATCCATGCGCTGTTCCTCAAGGGACTGTCTCATCAATGGCAAATCCCGCACAGTTAGCTTGGTACAATGAAGGAACATGGGGGTGGCCCCCGGTGCCACTTGGCCTTCGGCCATGATTTCTAGTCCATGTGTCGGAGTGTCATTGGTATTGGAAACAGCAATGCCCTATAGTCATTGACTCGGGTCCCTCCCAGACAGGCCTGTTGGTCCGCAGGTTTGTTTTTTTTTTACTGTTTGATTTTCGGGCAGTGAGGTCAGACAGGTTTTTTTTTTAAACTTAGAGCTCGAAGAGCCTCCGGCTCAGCTCTTAGACTATCCAGCGGTTCTCCTTTCAGCCAGCTAGTGGTTTGCTGCAGCTCTCTAAGTCCTCCAGTTGGTCCCTGAGCCATTCGTTTCTTTCGGTCTGAACATTGGTCCAGCTGAAACTTTGGACCATTATTTTTTGTACCTTACAAAGCATGAATTAATTGAAAAAAAATCTAATTATTCAATCAATTACAGCTAATAATGATTATGTTTGATATCGAAAAAGGGAAATAAATTCTACATTATAAATGTATATATCTGTAATTGTGGAGTTCTTCCAATTACAGACGATTTTTTGCTTTAATATTTTTAATCTTTTGCGAGTTCGTTTGTTATGATCAGGTCGTCAACATAATGATATATAGTAAAGTGTAAAAACGTCGCACTCATCCTGGGGGGGTGTCGAACCTCGAGCCCCCTTCTAGGTAGCTAAGCCAAGTTCAAACGCACTGAACCTCTCGACCACGCTTCCCAATGGAACAACTTATTTAATTATTTATACAAATTAAAGGTTCTATTCATCTATTGTTAGTTTACAATTTTTAGCTCAATCGTATGTTGCGATTGTCTGATTTGTTTTTTTTTCCGTTTTATACACAAAGCTTCAAATTTTAGGGTCATGATTAAGAAGTGCCCAGTTGTAGTTCTGGATTAACGTCAGGGCCTCTGACCAGTGTCTTACCCTCCTCAAGCTTCTCAAATTTTTTTTTTAAACAAAAATATGCATTTTATTTTAATTTTGTTTGAAAGAAGGAAATGAGATTAAAGTGACTAGTATTTCTGTTATCAAAAATATGACTTGCTCTCAGTATAAGTATTATTATTAATAAGTTGATTTTTTTTTTATTAAAGCTATCAAAAATGTGAAGTGCCTCCTCAAAAAAGCCTGCCTTCGAGACCCAACTTACTTAAATCCGGCCCTGACAAATTTTAACTTAAGCCATGAATATAGACTCTTTGAAAAAATTAGTTGAACATAGTGGGTGTGGAAATGTATTTGATTGACGCGTATTTGGACCTAAATTCCATTTTTGTGAGCTCAGCAGAATAAATAAAAATGCTTTTACATTTAAAAAAATCGAATACAGCCTGGCCGAGATAAAAAAAAAGCCTGGAGTCATTCAGCTTGCGATTTATACAAAATCAATCCGTCTGTCCGTCTGTCTTTCTGGTACAAATTTTGTTCACTTTGTGTCCCCTACTTTCCATTCTCGGATCAAGTTAAAAATTTGCATATTTATTCATTATTAATTAATTACGGGTCTCAGATCTGTGCCCCTCGACCTATGTGAAAGCTTTCCAGCTGTCTTTGTCAAAGATTGTCTGTTTACATCGAGATTGTCTGTTTACATCGAGATTGTCTGTTCACATCGGTTTTCCTTTATTCCAGTGAGGGCAAAATGGCGCCTGGGTTAATCTTTATAACTCTTCTGGGGGACACCTTCGTAACTGTTACTCCGACATCCATATAAAAAAAAAAGATCGCCTTTGTCATGCGGTTATCACCCAAGCAAGATAGATGAAGCAGTGCAGAGGATATACAGTCTTATACATTAACATGGAGTAATTCTCAATTCATTTCTCAAGTTATTTTCGCTAAAGTCCAATTTTAAGTATGGCATTTCAGCATCGAATTTCTTCCATAAATATCCTCAAAAAATAATTCTATTTTTACTAATATAATTTTCCATGTACACCTAAACGGTTGCCAGTTGTTTTTTCCTTTCCAGTTTGGGGATACAAGTAGACGATTTCTTGTACAGAAGTGATAGGAGTTAACATGAACTATTTCTATTCCTCTAAAGATTAAATATTTGAAGTCTTATCTCTCAAGACAGCTCAGACAATGATAAGACATTCTTTCAGTGCTATCTTTTTTTAAATATGATTCTCTATTGTTGAATACATTGTATAGGAATTAAACATAAAGTGTCCATTTCCCTTAATACAAAAATGAATATTCTATTATACAAAACGTTTTTTTTCTGATATTTCTAGATTTTTACCGGAGGGTATTCACTGTCAGTAATGATATTTACACACTAGGGTCGCTACCAATTTTATATCTCAAAATTTTAGTCCTTTTTGAAAGCATTCAAACTTATCTTTAGATCACATAATCACAATATCTGTAGCCAGTGGGACATCTTGTTTTTAAAATTATAAATGCTAACCTTTCATACACAGGTTTTATAAACTCACTGTGTCTGTCTGTTTGTCTGTCTGATAAAAAATGTGTACACGTTATTTCTCCCACACCAAGTCTCGGATCAATCTAAACATTTGGCACACTTAGATCTTTGACCTGAACAAAAAAAAAAGCAATAAAAAATAAATAATTAGTTAATTAACTCTTGGTAATTAATTAATTTTGTTTGGTATCTCGAACAAAGGAAAGAATTTGTACTTGACTGATGTGGTGGTATACGTTTATTTATTCACCTTTATAATTTGTAGAGAGAGAAGTTATAACTAACAATAGATAATTATAAGCACTTCCCTGGCAGAGTTGTTAGTGTATTATCTGAGGCTGAGGTGGCATTATTCCTCGAATTCGGTCTTTGAATTTTTTAAAATATAAAAGCATTTTAAAGGTGTTCGCAGCAACATTAACTTAGATACCCCCTTCTATCTCCCATTTCTCCTTTACTAATTGGTCCAGGTAAGCGGTAGGATCTGAGCGTATTGAGGAAGCTAAAAGCATGTAAGCATGAACTAATTGGAAAAAAAAATTATTATATTATTATTGTTAGTCTTACATCTATTACAAGTTTAATTATTATTATTATAGCTTTTATATAGCGCTACTTTCATGCTTATAGCATGTTCAGAGCGCTTTGGCCCAATCTCATTTGTGGACCAGTGGGGGGAGGGGGTATCTAGGAGTTGGTTTCCCGTGCTGCCTATGTCAATAATTACACGACTGATTAAATCTACGCTTAAATATAAAACAATATTTTTTTTTCTTTTATTTCAAACAATGGAAATGTTCTAAAAGAAAAACAAACAAAAAAAAAGCTTAAATAGACTTATCTAGGTATTCGACTGAGCTGTGCAAGTCAGGATAGAAAGAGAAACAACTCTCTTTAATCACCAATGTAACATTTTGTTATTATCTCAATAATATTTACAGTTATTATATCGTACTATGGAACTGATTGATACAGCTAAAGTAGATTTTGTAAAATAGTGTAAGTCCTCATAACATCGTTTTGTTGTCTTCTGTAATGTGTAAACAAAATGTTAACAACAGAATAAAAAAAAGATGAATGCTAAACACACACACACACACGCATACACACAGAATTAACATTAAACGTTAATCAAGCGAATGAAATATTTAAGTATGTTGCCTAGGTCTCGTAATTGTGCTACTCTGATGAATGGCGAAACCGCATTAGGGAGTAGGCTTATAACAAAGATCTAAAAGATAGACCAATGCCCAAATAGTGTCTTTCTCTGACCAATGCTTAGTATTTATTGTGTATAGTTCTTCAAGTAAACACTATTATATTTATACAAATCACTAACGAGGCTTTATTTACAACTGCTATGAATTTGGTATGAATATTGCTATTTTACAGGAAATCAAAGTTCCGCAGATTCCAACGAAACAATTGACCTGTTGGGAGATGTATTTCTAACAAATACTGGTATATTGAAGGACTAAAATGCGCCATTTTCCCTTTCATTATTAAGAGCTATCAGGACATATTAAAAGTTGATCAAATTAGTTTTTTTTTGTGATCTCCGATGTGGGAATACCCAAAGAAATAGCAATAAGAGTCATATCTAGGGGTTTTTTTTTGTAAAGAATTGGCTGAACAAATGCTCCAAGTAATGAATAATTCCCATTCATCATTAAATAAACTACTAGTCTAAAGCTACGATGATGCTTCCAATATGAGTGGATAGTATAAGTGGATAGTATAAGGGACTTAATGTATTGTTTCATCAAAAGAAGCCTCTGGCGCATTATATTCTCTGTACTAAGCACAACTTAAACTTGGTCCTAAATTATTCC
>JADKLZ010000167.1:24188769-24200906 GCA_021533235.1 Biomphalaria straminea
AAAAAAAGCTAATATTAGGTGTATTGTATCAATTAGTTTGGATCAGTCATGTCATCGATTGACCTAGAAATATAAATCTGTGCACTAAAAATATTTTTACCACTTGTTTTTATTTAGTTTTTAGCTTTCTCAACGCGCTATGATCCTATCACTTGTCTGAGCCAGTTATCAAAGGGGGAATGAAGAAATGGGGGTGAATGTTTACATGATCGCCTTTTTTTTTTTTAAATATTCACTCAAGGCTCACAATTCCCCCAAAGGGACTCATTTAAATTATAACACTATAATTTTCAAGTACGATTTCTTTCCCTTGTTCAAGATACTAAACCTTACTTTTTACCTTACCTTACCTTACCTATCCCTTAGTCTGTTGGACCGTTGAGGCAACATGCAAGATTCGTCGACCGTCTTTCTCCATTTCTCTCTTTCTTTTGCCCTAGTTAGAACCTCTTTCAATGGCAGGCCCGTCCATTCTTTTATGTTTTGTTTTTTTTATTATAGCTTTTATATAGCGCTACTTTCATGCTTATAGCATGCTCAGAGCGCTTTGGTCCAATCTCATTTGTGGACCAGTGGGGGGGAGGGGGTATCTAGGAGTTGGTTTCCCGTGCTGCCTTTGGGCGCTCAGTAAACACAACTCTGCCCGAGTCGGGTGTCGAACCTCGGGCCCCCTTCTAGGTAGCCAAGCAAGCCAAGATCAAGCCGCACTTGGCCTCTCGAACACGCTTCCCACTAAATGTTGTCCTCCCATCGCTTTTTCTGTCTGCCTCTTCTTCATTTTCGTGGTACTGTTCCCTGAAGGAAGGTCTTTTCGAGCCTTGAAGATTTTGTAATAAGGCCAAAGATTTTAGCTTGCGTTTTTTTTTTACAATAGTTAGCAGGTTAACTTATAGATCTTGATCACAACAGTAGATATCCTTGGGTATGTTTGTGTATATTTCTAAAGATTTTTTATGTGTCTGCTTTTGCCAAGATATAATTTTTCCCACTTGGGTGTCATCCCCAAACGAGTTTCTCCCAGTGCGGACCGCACGTCGCATCCCCTAGTGACGCCACTGCTTTTAACCTTTCTACTTAAAAGTTTAAAATAAAAGTAAATGCAAATATCTTTTTTAAGTGAATTTCTTGATCAAATGCAGAAATACGTATAGGCTATAATTTCTCTGGTTTCTGCATTATTAACAATAATAAATAATGTGTGTTTTGTTTTTAAATCTTCTCTCTTTCAGTTATGAAAGAGATAGTTAGAATTCAATTAATTTGGTAAATAAAAAGATTGTATATCAATGTTTCTAATTTGTCTCTTTTTGCATGACGCGTAAGACGTAATCATCTTCTTTTTTTTTTTTTTTTGAAGTAACGTCTGTATTATATAAGATAATATTATTTCACAAAATACGGGAAAATAGTATCGGTTCAACTCGATTATAATAAAAATATACTAGTAATGTTGTAAGGGTTGCACAGCCCACGACAAGAGGTTCGTTTCCGGTCATCGACCCTGTGCTATCCGACCTTCCATAACCTCTGCTTGCACTGCATTATCGACACTAGCTTTGCTCCACTAAACTATGATTGTGTCATTTCTAAACAAGTCGCGTCTTTTCTTTTTTTTTTTTTTTTTTTGAAAGTCATGATGAAGATGTAGATCTAGTTTGTACTTCACTCTGCTGAATCAATAAATATATCACACAGATTTCGAACGCCCTTTTGACCTTTTCAATGACGTTTTAGTAACAAAACACAAATTTCTCTCTCATCTAGGGCGCCACCCTCCTTGTCTTCTGTGCTTCTGTCTACGGTGCTAGATATATCAGTGAATTATCCAATGTAATAATAATCAATATAACACTACACTTCGGATAAAGAACCTGTATATCTTTCGTCATATGAATTTGTTTGGATTTCTCCGCTACCACCTGTTTAAGCCTTGCTGCCTAGATTACCTGGCTGTAAAAGTTTTTACGACTACTATGTTAGCCAAGGGTTATTTAATTATCTGACAAGAGGGAATAAGCATCAGAGGCGTATTAGGCACTATGGGTAGAAGTTTCGAATGGCCTGATCGAACCACGTCATTGATCAGATAAGGCCAGCGGTCAGTAGTTTTTTGCATCTCTAGCCTTACTTAATATATTGTATTGAGGTGTACTTTCTGTTAATTCCTATCGAATAAAGAACTTATCTTTGGAAAACAAAATAACGGCATTTTAAAAAGTTTGTAATTTTTTTCGTCCTTTTATCACAAAACAATTTCACATCAATTAGAGATTTTACGAAAAACTAAACAATGTCAATGACGCCAATGAAATAGAAATTGGAAATTAGTACAAATTGTAACACTATCTCAAGCGTAGTAATTTATACTAGTCGACCGGCGGCATAGCATACGCCGCTATTTTCCAGGGCAGGCCTTAGGCACTACAACATATGAGACCCCAGTGGGTCCAGCACTTTCCTTGGACCAGTGCTAATTTTTTAGGTGAATAAATTATTAAATCAAGTTACATGAAGTTAATTCCTTTTTCCAGTCTATATTTATTTATGTCTATGCTATTTTGTGAATGAAAATAGTGCTGATTTGGATACACCATTTCCATTCACACCATGCTGCGCCATGGGATCTTGTTATAAGTAAATTCATGAATAAAAAATACTACAACATATGCGACCACAGTGGGTCCCGAACTTTCTTTGGACCCGTGCTAATTTTTAGGTGTATAAATTATTAAATTTAACCATTTGGTTTGCCTGAGCAGAATGGTTTGCCTGAGCAAGCCAGGAAAACCAGTGACTTGGCAGAATTTACGTCACTGGTAAATATGCATGACTGAATGCATGACGCGTAGGACGTAATCATCTTCTTTTTTTGAAGTAACGTCTATATTATATAAGATAAGATAAGATTTTATAAAACATAACAGATTTCCCGCGGCCTCTTGATTTATAAGGAGCCCCCTGGAAATCTCCTGAAATGTTATTAAATGCTATGACGCCGGTCGAAAAAGTCCTGGAAATTTCCGGACATTATTAAAATCTTTTTAAAGTAAAAAAAAAATGCTATGCTATTTTGTGAATGAAAATAGTGCGGATTTGGATATATTATTTCCCATTCACAACATGCTGCGCCATGGGATCTTCCCAATTGCTTGATATAAGTAAAGTGAATGCGTGAATTCATGAATGAAAAATACTATGGAAATGACTATTTGACCTTAATTTACGCGATTTTAAGAATATAGCTGCACTCATGTAACAATGCTTTAGAAAAACAAATTTGAATGTTAATTTGATTAAATGGACTATAATTAGTATGTTCATGTGCTAAAGCATAAAACTATCTTTGCGAAGAGAAGTTCTATAATCGAGCCATGGGATCTTCCCATTTACTTGTTATAAGTGAATTCATGAATAAAAAATACTACAACATATGCGACCACAGTGGGTCCCGAACTTTCTTTGGACCCGTGCTAATTTTTAGGTGTATAAATTATTAAATTTAACCATTTTATAACATGATATAACATATTTCCCGCGCTAAAGTCAAACCTGAGAGTAGTATCTATCTGTGTATTGTCGTTCTAGTTTCAAGAGTCTTACGACACAATATAATCTCTTCCGGCTTCCACTTTTTTAACCTCCCTTCCATTCGCTACACAAATTCATAAGAGAGTTTTATGAAACAAAAATTTGTGCATTACAATTGTGTGTACTTTATTTTATGTCTATAAATTGTATTTAATCTCTAAGACTGGGGATCATGCAATTTTTTTTTTCATAATTTAGAAATCATAATTCAATAGTAGATATATATACATGTGTTTTCAAGTTACACGAAGTTACTTCCTTTTTCCAGTCTATATTTATTTATGTCTATGCTATTTTGTGAATGAAATAGTGCGGATTGGGTCCATGCACACCGCGTTCGTGCGCCATGGGATCTTCCCTATTTACTTGCCGTTTGCATGTTGCTGTTGTTCGACCTCTTACTTAGAGGAATATATAATTTATATTGGTATTAAATCTAGTTTACTATCGCTAGGTTAAAGCCCATTAGTTTTTAAATAACTTTTAGGTCAGAGGTTCTAAAACTTTTTTTGATCAGGGTTTCCGTTTTCAAGCCATACGATATTAACGGACCACCGACGCAGCCTGATTTTACTGCCCGAATCGCATATTTTTAAAACCGCTGACATAATCAAACTCTCCGCCACTATGTGTGCTATTTGGCTCTGTGCTATTGGCATTAGCATAATATATGAAGCCTTGTTCAGTTTTCTTTTGTCACATCGTTAATAATTCTTTGCTTATTTGCATACACTTCATGTCGGGGTGCTGAAGAGTTTGATCCGTTTGTTTATTAGTTCATTATGATTTGTTACAAGATGAAGCTTCAGTTTAGCAGGTGTCAAACTTTCGTTGCATAACTCATTCAAACAAATGACACATTTATGGCTACTCCTGCGATTTGTACTAGATCTAATAGATAAATCCAGTAGGCGCGGTGGCTGAGCTGTAAAGCGCTTGGCATCAGAATTGGGATCTCGGCTTTGAATCCTGGTGAAGACTGGGATTTTTATTGCGGCATCATTGGTCCACCCAGCTCTAATGGGTACCTAAGATTAGTCGGATAAAAATAAACGCGGCTTGTCATTGTGCTGGCCACATGACACCCTCGTTAACCGTAGGCCACAGAATCAGATGACCTTTACATCATCTGCCCTATAGACAACAAGGTCTGAAAGGGGAACGTTACTTTTGCTTTAATAGATAAATCCGAATTGTAGGCCTAACTATTCAGAAGTATATTAACATAATTTTATTTTGTCTAACGCGGTGCGGCCTCTCTTACGTCATCATGTTCCAGCACATTGTCACTGTTTCCACTACACTCTTGCTTTCTTCAGAGCGTCTGCCTTAAGGTTGAACTATTTTAATCCATAATCTAACATGGGCGTGCGAAAAAACCTATTTAAAAACACAAACTACCTATGTATAACTTTATAATTAATCAGAAAATGTAGAAGTACAAATTTTCAAACCTTAAGGTATATAGGGTAAATGATGTAAAGGTCATCTGATTCTGTGGCCTATGGTTTACGAGGGTGTCATGTGGCCAGCACAACGAGCAACCGTCAGGTACCCATTAGAGCTGGGTGGATTCAGAGGCGCCCAAGGATCCCGAAAAAAAAATCCCAGTCTTACCTGGATTCGAACCCGGGACCCCAGAAAATAACTAGACTTATGTTGGTGTATGGTGGAGACTTAGGATCGTCGGTTGGAAACTTTAAACGAGACCTGACCTACTTCTTTGAATAGCGTGATAAAGTTGATAAATTCAAAGAACGATAGGTTTTTAAAATAGATACATTTGTTTTTCATGAACAAAATTGATTTTCTTGTCCAGGACTGGTAACAACAATTGTTGTTTTTAAAAAGCTGTGTCAACAATGGTGCTGTCATAACAAAACCCGTATTAGACACACCAACGTTTAACTAAGAACTTTTTTTTATTATTATATGTGGTGGGTTTGGGTCCACAGAAATAAAAATAGATCAAGTCAACACGTAGGCCGCTTTCAATCTCTTTATTGTATATTCTAAAGACCTGCAGCTTTAAATAACTAATGGATCTATGAACAGGATTATACACGATGGTATTGCAGTATTAGGTTAAGTGCGAGCCAGAGCTTCAGCCGAGGATGCCGGCAAGAAGTGGAAGTGACCGCTTTGTTTGAGGTCAGAGGTCAGCTTGATATATTGCCAGCCGGTGCTTTGTCAAGCTTGGCTTACCGGTACAATATATCCACTCCACTACAAATATACTTTCAATTTATCTGCGGAAATTAGAAATTTAGAAAATTTGCTTCAACAGTGCTAAAAGTGCACAGAAATTATCATATCATAGACATATATCTAGACTGGAAACCCGAAAAAAATCCTTATCCGATCCGAGACTGATCGATTAAAGTCGTATCAATATAGAGATTTTTATGTTCTTAAACTCTATTTTGGGCGCTACGGGGAGTCGCCCCAATAAATCTTAGTAAAGTAATGATCTTTAGTTTTCAAAGTTTAGAAATAATGCAAAATCATTTCTCAGATATTCATGCAAATATATGGCTGCCTGGTCGAGCGGTTTGCTCGCTAGACTGTCGTTTGGATTTATTGATGGTCACGGGCTCAAACCCTGCCCGCTCCCATCCCCCGTCGTCCTGCGGGAGGTTTGGACTAGGAAGTAACTATCTTCAACTCTGAAGGAACATCCGAAACATGTAAAACATTTTACGAAACAAACAAAGCAATATCCTGTTTGTTTCCTTTGAGATAATGTTTCAAAAATCCTAGATCCAAATAATTCATGTCTGCTGATTTTAATCATCTTATGTACATTTAAATAGATTGATTACCTACATCTTTCTAAATTAAATATCTAAAGATTGCAAAATAATAATTATGAGACGAGAGTTCTCTTATTTTTTTTATGTTTAATTACTAGATCTAGATCTAAAAATTATATGTTACATAGGTTAGGATTGAAAAAAAAAAGACTTTACATCTTTTAACTACTTTACAAATTAACGCCTTGATCCAACTTTCTAAAACATTTTCAAATATTTTTTGTAGTATTAAAAAGTCTCCATGCCGCGTCTAGTAGTGTGGCATTTTACGTCTCTAGAGACGATCTTTTCCCCTTGCAAGCTCTTGTGTGACTAAAGAGGCCAATCCTTGATACACAGCTGCGATCGCAGGTTGGGCATATGTAGTCACCAGGCGCCGTTGCACTTTCACCCTTCTTTCTGCTTCTGTTGTGTATGGCATCTGCAATCAAAGACCCCTTCTTTATGCTCTCTCTCCAAGTGGATCTATCTTGTGCCACCTCTTCCCAGTTGCTGGTGTCGATCTTAAAGAGCTTCATGTCCCGTTTGCATACATCTGTATAACGTAAGAGTGGACGACCAGCGGCTCTTCTGCCTTCTATTAGATCGCCATACAGAATATCCTGTGGGAGTCGACCTACTGGCATTCTACGAACGTGGCCAAGCCAGCCAAGGCGTCGGCTGCTGATAACAGAGCGGATGTCCTGGCAACCTGCTCTTTGTAACACTTCCTCGTTAGTTATCTTATCTTGCCACCTTATTTTAAAGATCCGCCTTAGGCATCGGAGGTGGAAGACATTCAGCTTTTTTTCCTGCCATGAGTATGTTGACCACGTTTCACTTCCGTATAGCAAGGTACTCAATACACAGGTCCGGTAAACTAGAGCTTTAGTGCTGTTAGTCAGCAATATGTTGTCCCAGACTCTTTTCTGCAACCGTGACATGGTGGCCATTGCCTTCGCTATCCTGTTGTTAATGTCATTATCCAGTAGAGTGTTGTTGGATATGATGGAGCCAAGGTAACAAAAGTTGTCTACGATCTCTAGTGGTTGGCCATTAATGTTTATTTGAGGTGCAGCATTTGTGTTTTGTACAAGAACCTTAGTCTTGCCCTGACTGATGTTTAAGCCGAACTTCTGGCAAGCAGCAGATAGTTTGTCAACTAGGAACTGTAGCTGGGTATCAGAATCAGCCACAATAGCTGCATCATCAGCATACAGGAGTTCCCTGATGAGTAACCTCCTGACCTTGGTTTTAGCCCGCAGCCTTGAAACATTGAATAGATTTCCAGAGGATCTTGTATGGAGAAACACACCATCGTTTATGTCGTTGTATGCGTAATGCAGTAGACAGGAGAAGAATATGCCAAACAGAGTGGGTGCGAGTACACATCCCTGCTTGACACCACTGCAGACCTCAAAAGGTGCTGATTGGGCTCCATTAAATTTGACAGTGCATTTAGTTCCCTCATGGAAGCACTCAATGAACCTCAGTAATTTGGGAGGGCAACCTATTTTCCTTAGAAGTTTGAAGAGGCCACTTCTGCTGACCATATCAAAGGCTTTAGTCAAATCAACAAAAACAATGTAAAGGGGTCTGTCTCTCTCTCTGAATTTCTCCTGCAGTAGTCGTAGAGAAGATATCATATCTATAGTGGATCTACCACTCCTGAATCCACACTGAGACTCGGGGTAGACTCTAGAAGCTATCACTTGCAGCCTAGATAGTGCCACTCTAGCAAAGATCTTGCCCACTATACTAAGGAGAGAGATACCCCTATAGTTGTTGCAGTCACTCCTATCCCCCTTGTTCTTGTATATTGTGACAATAGTAGCATCACGCATGTCTTGAGGGACATAACCTGTTTCCCAACAACGGCAGAGGAGAGTATAGAGTTCGGGGAGCAGGAGTGATTCGTTGGCTTTAACTACTTCCACTGGGATACCATCACTTCCTGGAGATTTTCTATTTTTCATGCAGTTAATTGCTTTTTTGAGGTCACTAAGGCTCGGAAGCTCATCTAGGCATTCCAATACTAGAAGATCTGGTAGAGAAGCCAGGGCGGCATCGTCTACTGTATTCTGTGTGGCATAGACATCGAGGTAGTGTTCTGTCCATCGTTCTAGCTGCTTGGTTTGATCTGTAATCTTTTCTCCAGATTTGGATAGAAGGGGGGCAGGCTTTGACACTCCTGGACCCAGAGCCGCTTTAATGCCATCAAACAGAGCTTTACTATTTCCTGAGTAGAGACTTTCTTGGATTTTGTTGCAAGTATCCCTCCAAAAGTTATTTGCACATTGTCTAGCCATTTGTTTCGCCTCTTTATTAGCGCTTTTGAAGGCCTGCAAAGATTTTGGGCTAGGCTTTGTCTTGTGAGCGAGGTGTGCAGATCGCTTTTTCTCGATGCAAGGTTCCATAAGTGCTAGATTTGCCTCAAACCAGTCTGCATTTTTGTGCTTTTGAGGCCCAAAGGCGGTGATTGCCGAACTGTAGATTACATCTCTTAATTTCTCCCATCTGATAGAGATATCTTCTTCATCACTTAGCGAGGGGATTGAGCTGTTCAGGAGCTCGCCAAAGAGTGCAGCCTTCTCTGGGTCACCTACATGGTTGACGTTAATTCGTCTAGTTCTAGGTTGAGTGGAAGTATAGGCCTTCTTGAGAAGTAGTTTGATCTTGCTTAGCACTAGTGAATGGTCTGAGTTGCAGTCCGCACTATGGTATGAGCGGGTGTGGATGACACTTTTCAGATCCGTCCTACGGGTGATACAGAGGTCAAGCTGGTGCCACCTTTTTGAGCGTGGGTGTTGCCAAGAGACTTTGTGGCGTTCCTTGCCAGAGAAGAATGTATTTGTTACACACAGTTCATGAGAGCTACAGAACTCGAGTAGCCTTTGGCCATTGTCGTTTATTTTGCCAACACCATGAGGTCCCAAGCATTTTGGCCATGCATCATTGTCATCGCCAACACGGGCATTAAAGTCTCCATTTATATAGAGGTGCTCGGACTTTGGAATGCTTTTAATTACGTCCTCTAGAGCTTGAAAGAATCTGTCTTTGTCCTCTTCCGATGCAGCAAGGGTTGGTGAGTAAGCACAGATTATATTAACTTTGCCTTGCGCTGATGCAAATTTCATGTGTGCTACTCTTTCATTGCCAATGGGAAACATCGCAATGCAGGGGACGAGACTTTTTCTTATTGCAAAGCCGACGCCATGTATTCTAGGGCTTTGTTCTGGTTTTCCTTGCCAGTAGAAAGTATAATTGCTTTCTGTAAGAGATCCACTGTCTGCCAGTCTGGTTTCTTGCAGACAGGCCACATCAATGTTTAGTCTGCTGAGTTCTCTGTCGATGATAGCTGTTTGACGCATGTCAGTAACGAGTTCAGGGTCAGTATTGAAGCCAGGACACATTGTCCGTATGTTCCAGCTTGCAAAACGCATTAAAATTGGCGGTTTTCTTTTGATTGTATTGGCAGGTGCGGGTGAGCAGCTTGCTTTTTGATTTTGTCTTAGCACCAAGCACCCAGTGGTGCGGCAAGCCGTGGCGGGATAGCACTATATTGTCCGAGGGCTGCTCGGCTTAAGGCAGGCAGTAGCTATCCAGTGAGGCTAAAAAGCCCCTCCTACCGTCAAGAGTGGTCCCTGGCGTTCCAGCTTACGCCAATCAGCTAGGAACTTATAACCGGTAACTACCACTCTCCGTGTTTTTTCAAAGACATTTCTGTCAGAGATGGAGTGACCTCTCCATTGCTGGGGGAAAGCCTGGGCGGTAAATTTGCGAATGCTGGGCTGCCCACACGTCAGCACACGCCTCTCTTCCATACTGACCGGGTCCAAAGGGATGGCAAGCCATCACAATTTGGGGACAGGTGGCTGCAGGAGTTTGCCAAAGGGCAGTAGTCTTACTACTGTCCCCCCGCCTACGGGGCTCCAGGACCGGATTTTCTGTTAGGGTTTACTCCCTTAGCCTTAGACCTTACTGGGACACACACAAGGCAGTGCGGCTATTAACCTATAGCTAGGGGTTTGGTTTATGGGCAGCAGGGCGTGTCCGCACGCCGACGGGCCATGCCTGCCTCACATCTTGGGGCCAAACCTCCTCCGAGACCCTTGCAGTTTAGCCTGAGACTTCGCAGCCTCAGTTTCCATCTGCCACCACGAGGAGGTACTGCATAGGACTTGCTGTGGAGAGGCTATGTACTGGCAAGGGAGACTTACAAAATTGCTCCCCTTTCACATATGCTAGCCAGCGGTGGCAACAAGATTGTTACCACACTAGACGCATCACACAGCCTTTGGACGCGTCTAGATATAATACATAAGTCTATGTATCATATATTTTAAAAAAAAAAAGCTTACCAATACTTCCTTTTTGCTATACACCAGTTACACCAAAAAGCTATTTATAGTTTTTCCGCTATATATGAAAATCCCTACTAGGGATCGACACCTCAAAAATGTAAAAGCACCACGCCAAAGGTCGGATATGGCCCGCAGTCCGTACATGATTGAACCTGGCGCTCTCCAGAGTTACAGAGTTCATTCGATCTTATCATTAAGTCCTAATTTTAAGTTCAAGCTTTGTGACAAATTGAAAAGAAATGATTGTCTCGTGTCAACTAATGCAGAATTTTTTTGGTATTTAAAGTTTTTTTTTGTTTTGTGTTTTTACAGATCACATGGTCACATTATTTTTTTTTTATCAAAAGTGTGGACCTAATTAATGTAATTATATTTCATACCACTAGCTCCATTATTTTCATGACTCAAATGTTCAAACGTGGGCTCAACTTATGATATGGTTTTACCCGTTGGTTAAACAACAAAATTCAAATAGATATAATAAAGGAAGATACACACAAACTCGAAGGCGGGCCCTGGGGCAAGTCATACTCACAAATTACGTTTAACACACGCACTGACATATAAATCGTATCAAACGATAAAATTCAGTTCAATAAAGTATGAAAGCAAACATCTTTTCAGATATATATATTTAATTCTAAGTTTCCTTTTTTAAACAAGTGCAGACTTTGACTTTTTCTGCGTAGGATGTGGCAAAATATGTAAGTCACAGCTGGGTCTATGTAATCACAAGGCACACGGAACACGTCAATAGTTATTGGACTTAGAGACACACTTAGTTTTAAATACAAAAGGACAAGTTCTCTGGAGAAGAAACTGTTTGGTTGTTTTATATTGAGATAATTTACAACCAAGTCTTAAACCTCCCGCAGGGCGGATAGCAGAGAGCAGGGTATGAACCTGGGACCGACAAGAAAGATAGTTCAGCACGCATACCGCACGACCAGACAGCCATCTTACTTTCCTGAATATATTTTAAACCATGGTTGGTTCATAATAATTTCCACTATACAGACCTTAGTCAACAGGGTCAATTCTTATCAAGATATCGTGACCATAGATTGTACTATTCATCAGCAATGCAAATGTTGTTTTTTTTTCAAATCTAAAATTAATAGTAATGCATTTGACAAGATCTAATCTTTATAAGATTAGACATTTCAAAGTTAAATTTCTTATTTGAATTTTTATTTTAATTTAATTTGATAGAAAAGAAATATCGACTTAAAGCTTTCTTTAGAGTAGAGTAGCGTAGTAAATAGGTAAAGGGCTCGAACCCCAAATCCAAATCCATATATATATATATATATATATATATACAAGACATATATTACCCGCTGCCCGCGGGTCTTAACTTGCGTATTGCTGATGTAGTCAGTGATATAGTGCA
>JADKLZ010000167.1:24205906-24219357 GCA_021533235.1 Biomphalaria straminea
ATACCTTATTAAAACATCCAGACAACCCCACTTTCACATACAGCTATATGTCTTGTCTGGAGTCCAGCTGGATACCTTATTAAAATATATATTTAACCTTTCTCCCTAGAACCATGTTCGCTTACGCCTTGTTGATCTGCCTGCCAATGTTGGCATTCGGTCAAGATTTTTTGGCCAACCAAGAATTCAACAGATTTGATGTTGATGGTGATGGTAACATTGAGCCCAGAGAAGTCCAACAGTACTTCAGAGTAAGATGTTCAATAGCTTTATTTTTTTTAAAATTATTCCTTTGTATTGCTAATGGTTCATGCTTATAGCATGCTCGGTGCACTTTGGTCCAACCACTTTAGTGCACCAGTGTGGGAGGGGGTGTCTAAGAAAAGGTTTTCATTGTGCCTTTTGGAGCTCAATAAACACAACTCTGCACAAGATTCAACTTTTTTTTTTAAATTTATAAATGGTGCCTGATTGTATGTATAAGAAGAATAGTAAAATACTAAAAGATGAGTTTGGTCAATAAGAATGCATAGTAGAGCATTAAACTATAGTGAAAAGATTTGTAAACAGTGTTATAGTATAGGCCCTGGGGAGTATTTCCTGTGTCGAAAGCGTTGTTACTTAAACTTTTTTTTTCTTGTTTAAATGGCCAATAGTACGTCAGGATGTGATGGACTTATTGGCAATGCACTTTTGCTTCTAAACCAAGGCGTCATGAGTTCCTGTGAGAGTGAAGATCCAACTCTTATGGGTATCAAAATGGGTTGTCAAAGTAAAGGAGGTTGATCGTTGTGCTGCCTTCTTTCCACCAAAATATGATGGGTACAGTACAGTTCAATTGTGCCTGCTCCAAAAGTTTCAATATAAACAGCGGAGTAAAACAAGGTTGTGTCCTGGCCCCAACCCTTTTTGGAATACTCTTTTCAATACTAAACCATCACGCATTTGATAATTCCACAGAAGGCATATATCTCCATTCCATATTCGATGGCAAACTTCTAAATATTGCTAGACTGAGGGCCAAAACTAAAACCAGAACAACCCTCATAAGAGACATGCTCTTCGCGGACGACGCAGCGGTTGTGGCACACTCACAAGAGGAACTTCAGTTACTAATGTCCCGCTTCTCTCAGGCTTGTAAAGAATATGGCTTAACTATTAGCACAAAGAAAACAAATGTTATGGGACCCTCTGCTACAGCACTACCCTCCATCCTCATAGATGATAACAAGCTGGATGTCGTAAATGAATTTTGCTATCTGGTATCCACAATCCAAGACGACCTTTCTCTAGATGAGGAGATAAAAAAACGTATAGGAAGGCTGCATCGACCTTCGCTAGACTCAGGTCAAGAGTTTGGGAAAACCAGAAGCTAACTACAGCGACCAAAATGGAAGTCTACAAGGCTTGCGTTATGAGCACGCTGCTGTATGGCAGTGAATCATGGACCACCTACGCAAAGCAAGAGCGAAGACTGAACTCGTTCCATTTGCGATGTCTTCGTAGAATCTTGAAAATCACATGGAAAGAAAAAGTGTGCAATACTGAGATCCTTGCACGAACAGGTATTCCCAGCATCTTTACAGCCCTCAGACAACGCCGCCTGCGCTGGCTTGGACATGTTCGCCGGATGGAGGACAATCGCATAACGAAGGTCATCCTCTACGGACAGCTTGCGACTGGCTCAAGAAAAACTGGTCGCCCTCACCTCCGTTACATAGATGTAATAAAACGCGACCTAAAATCAGTGAACATCAATACTGGCCAGTGGGACCGCACCAGATGGAGTGAGACAGTGACCAAGAATGTTATGGACAGCGAAAGAGCATGGGCCGCAGCTCTGGAAGAAAAGCGGACAACGCGGAAAATGACCAGCTCCTCTACCACTGTAGCGAAGACCACCTTTACCTGCGATACTTGTGGACGGGAGTGTCTCTCCAAAATAGGGCTCCACAGCCACACGAGGAAGTATGCGAGATGAACCATAGTCGTTCTACGACTGAAGGAGGCCAATGATGATGCCTTCTTAATATCCTCGTTAGCCGTTGGTCTAAGTTTGAACTTTTCATTATCTGTCCAAAGCTTGCAAGAACTGAAAAGGAAACTTGGGAACTTTATTCTTACATGAGACTTATTTTAATTTGGAAAATCCTGCGAATTTCGAAACAGATTATTTATCTTACAAAATTGAAATAATAATAATATAATGTTATTTATATAGTAGTTTATTGACAAAAAGTACAACATAAACCTGAGATTTAAAAAATGGTAAACTATCCTAAATACGTACTAAAATGACAGGCTTTAATTTTGTTCTTGAATATAGTGAAGCATATTGTCTAAGATCAATCAGTTTCAAACCTTTGGGTTTATGTACGGTAAAGTTAGAGGGGAAAAAACATGGCACAACTAGATAAAAAATATATGGAAGTTGGAACAATGGAGTTTAGACTCAGACTATTCCGATGTGCAAATGTTTCCACTAAGTTTGAAACACATACATCTATAAGTGCATATTGACACAATAACTCAAACCAAATGTTGGAAAAGAAAAAAAAACAAAGTGTACTTCGCATAGTAAATATTAAGAATAGAAAATTAAGTATGTTCCCCCTCCAGACCTTGTGGTCTATAGGGCAGATGATGTAAAGGTCATCTGTTTTCTGTGGCCTACGGTTAACGAGGGTGTCATGTGGCCAGAACAACGACCAACCACCTATACTTTTACCCAACTAATGTCAGGTACCCAATAGAGCTTGGTGGACTCGGAGGCGCCCGAAGATCCCGAAATAAAAAATCCCTATCTTAACAAGGATTCAAACCCGGGACCCCGGTTAAGAAGCCAAGCGCTTTACCTCTCGGCCTCCACACTTTTAAAAATTAAGAATACGCAGCTTTAATTATTGTGCATTTGAATATAAACGTCAAGAATTATACTAATGATAAATAATAAACAAAAAATTAATTATTGATATGTTTCTGTACATAATTTAAAAATGTTAGAGATTCTCACGATAAAAATAACATAGTCAAAGACACTAAATAGATCTTAAATGTTACCATTTATGTACAAGTCTCTTAAGCCTTTGTATTATTTAGTACTTTTTAGGCTTGGTGTTAAAGGGAAGAACTTATTTGTACACATTCGAAGATGCTGCCTGCTCTTAATTTAACGAAATGTTTTTCAGCGCTTTGACGCTAACGGAGACAACGAAATCTCCAGACAAGAGTACAGACAGGAAGTTGACACACACCACCTTAACAACCAAGAAGCTCACCGCGCCCTCCTGCGTCTCTTCGACGAGATTGACTACAACAACGACGGAGTCCTCGACCAATCAGATTACAACAAACTCTTCACCAACGCTGACGCCAACCAGAACGACCTCGTCAACCACAACGAGTTTGTGACGTAAGTCCATAGTGAGCTGTTAGCTAGATCAATTGATTATCTCTTCTTACAGAACTTTGATAATTCTCATAATTTAGTAAGTTTTTAAGTTATTGAGAGAATTAATTGTGAATCACTGAAAAAGTTGCCCTCCATCATAAAATTAGTGTATGTATGTATGTTGTCTGGAAATTTAGGCACTGAAAATTTAGGCATCTGTAATATGTTCAATTGATTTATAGGTAAGTGAAAATTTGGGCTCCTGCAAAATGAGCATTTTATGGAAAGGTGGAAAATTAGGCACCGGAGAAATTATAGTGATAATAAGCATTTGTCTCATTTTAACACCTAAGTAACGCAAACAATGCCCATAGCACTTCCACTAAAAGGAAAGGATTTTCTCGGTGGTTGGTGTTTAAATTGTTCGTAAAAATTACGTTATAAGTCTAAAGGCTGCACAATGTGTAAGGGGCATGGAAATTAGATCAACATAGTACAAAGGTGCTAACAAAAGATAGTCTGGTGATTGTAACAAATGGCATACTTAAAAACAAAACAAAAAAACTTAACAGAGACAAATATTATTTTCGGTGTACGTATCCTATTTTGAAGCGAAAACAATCGTTATATTAGGCCAAACAGTATACTTCTGACGTACTAACTCGAGGTCAGTTAGGCCCACTATAACGATAGGTCTTGGTTGTAAAGAAATATGGAGCTTTTTTTTATTATGCATTGACATGAATGTGAAAAGGATCTTGTTTTCGAGAAAATTATACAAGAGGAAATATTTATTAAGAATTTAATTAACTTATAAAGACAATGTTTAGTTTTTCCTACAAATAGTAACGATTTTGGTTATGTCCCTTTTAGAGTAGGTTCTAGAAACCAGGTCAAGTCAGAGCGCTGTCCAGCGTAAACAAGTTTATTTTTAATATCCAATCGGGGAAAGAGGTTAAGGGAAAGGTTAACATGTCATCTTCCAGAAGGTCAGAGGTTACTAAAATAGTGATCCGAGAAACTTCTAGGTTCTGGAAGATACGATTAGAAAGGTATAAATTGGGGGAATTAATGTTATCGTGGTCCTCGCATAGTAACGGTACTTGTACAGCGAGTGTTATCGCATAGTAGTAGTTTTATGTAGCGATGGTCTGTTGTTCAATCTTCTCTTTATAAAGAAATAATAGTAGAAGTCTGTTATTAAGAAGTTAGTTTATATAAGTGACGTTTATTTATATTAAAGTAGAGATTGAGGAAGTGTTTGTTCAAGAAAGTAGAAGCTGTATTAAAGTTTGTTAAAGAAAACATAGAGTTTCTTTCTTCATTGAATTTGAATTATCAAGTCAATAATAATATCAATCCCCGACATGTGACGATATACAGATCATCACATCATTGACAAACAAAACGTCACACAAATATAGTTGAGAAAGATTTAATGTTTCAATTTTTTTGGTTTCCTCCATCTAGATACTTCCACCAATTGACCGGAGGCCCAGTTTTCGGTTAAATCCGATAAAGCACGATCTACGATCAAGACTTCGTTTTGAAACATTTATTGTAACAGTGTTTGATATTTGGTGAATGTAAATGTGAACAATACAATTGAAAATAAATGTATCATTCAATACCTCTATTTTTGGCTTGAGTTGTGTCTACATTAGCTGAGCATAAATATAAACTTAAAAAATCTACTTCTCCTAAAGCTAGTGCCATATCTCCAAAACGCCTCTAACAAATTTTCTAGAAAGTTAACAAGTTATGAGTATGTTTGTGGAAAAGTTTACTAGCTAAATGACCACACAGGGAAAACTCTGATTACTCCGTTGTAATTTTTTTTTCAACTATAATCTTAAATGAGGCACGGTGGGTTAGCGGTAAAGCGTTTGGCTTCCGAACTGGGAATCCCGATTTGAAATCCTGGTGAAGACTGGGATTTTTACTTTCGGGATCTGTGGGCGCCTCAGAGTTTGGTTGGGGGATTTCTTTACTACCCTCCCCCGCCATATATAAATGTATGTGTGTGCGTGTGTGCGTATAATTATTATTTTAAATTACATTCTATGACCATTCATTCTTTCTTTCTGTTTTTTTGTTTAGAGCTTTGAATTATAGTTCTGTAACAAAACAAAGTTACAAACATATGATGAATAATGAGCTACAGATGTCAGGAGAATGCGTTTCTGCATTGAAAAATGCAAGAAAACAATTTTGGGCGTTGGGGTTTCGCCACGAAATCCATTGATGAATAATGTCAGGGGAATGCGTCTCTGCATTGAAAAATGGAAGAAACGCTTTTGGCGTCGGGGCTTCGCCCCGAACTTCATTGATGAATAATGAGCTGTAGATGTTAGGAGAATGCGTTTCTGCAGTGAAAATGCAAGAAAACACTTTTGGCGTCGGGGCTTCGGGACAGCGCTCCCCCAGACCTCCAAGCTATGAAGAGAAAGGTCTCAAAATTACTTTTTTGAGGGTTATTTTTCGACGAAGGTTGAGAAACATTCCTTTTTTATGTTCACATACTGGGCGTTTGGGAAAAAATCACCCCCCCCTCCAAAGTTCTGGATCCGCTAGTGGTTTGAGATAATATGCTTGCTACAAAATTGGACTGTGCAACCATATTACATAGTGTACGCCTTGGACTCGAATTCAAGCCTTTTTATTTTAATCAGAACTACTCGGTTTAAGAAGTAGCTATTGCATCTTTGGACATCAAAATTTGCGTTGATTTCAATTTCAGTATGTTAGTGTTTTCAAACTTTTCTGGGTGATCTTCCCCCATGTCCATCCAAGACGACAAAACTGTCGTTCGCATCTCCTTAAATGTCTAGGACGAAGAGAAGGAATGTAGAATCCCACAGTGAGGTTAGAATGTAATAAAATAGAAAAAGAAACTAAAAGCCATAATTGCTACATGATTTTATTTTTAGACTTAAATTGTTCATTTAACACATGTTTAGAAATCAAAATTTACGTAATAAGTTTTACTAACGTGAGTACGTTAATGTTTTCAGAAATTGGAGATGCAGCATATTTCCTCTTTAGTCAGCAAGGATCTAACAGCTGGACAAATGAGAGACATTTGCTACAAGGTACAAATAGCGCTCGTACGTCTGTCATGGGTATGATGGTTTTTAAGATCATCGGTATGTTAAGTGAGACGTCTCTGTTGAGGACCTTTAATTTACGCATAAATGTAATTACACTGAGGTGCAATAGTCAGCAGAAATACAACCCTCACTTGACTAGAAAGTCAAGAAGAATCACATTACCAGAGACATTTCGGAATATCTTTTTCAAAACGGAGGGAGTCAATACTGTTGGATCGGCATCTCGTGAGAACTGTATACATTTTACAAGGTCTGATTAGAGGATAAAACATCTAATAATATCTCTTCAGTAATTTTACTAATATTTAGTCAAGGAATGATAAAGTAAGTAAAGTGTTCCCTTCAGACCTTAAGGTCTATGGGGCACATGATGTTAAGGTCATCTGTTTCTTTGGCCAGCGGTTAACGAGCAGGGTGTTATGTGGCCAGCACAACGACCAACCGCCTTTACTTTCCCCAACTAATGTCAGGTACCCATTAGAGTTGGGTGGACTCAGGGGCGCCCTAAAAATCCCAAAATTCAAAATCCCAGTCTTCACCGGGATTCGAACCCAGGACCTCAGGTTCAGAAGCCGAGCGCTTAACCACTCGACCACCGCGCCCCTAAGGAATGATAACTACAATACAAATAATTCTTTTACTTCACCGCCCCTCTCTTTGTTTGGTCAGGACGTTACGCCCCCCTTGAGGCGAATTCGCTCTCTCCCCCCCTTCTAAAGTAGCGCACTCCACAGTTTGAAAAACGATGCACTATATCAGTGTCTCGTGGACCCCTTGACATGTTTTCTGGTTTTCCGTGGACCCCTTCTTAAGTTATATTCAATTTTATGAAAATTCATCAATTTCAAATTTCACATTTTGTTTATTTAAATTATTAAATATTATTTAAAACTTTAGCGGCTGGCTAAACGATTCATTTTTTTCCCCAATTGTATGTCGTTTTCATAATTTCGCAAGATATTTTAAGACATAGCAAACCATTATATTTTCCTTAAAATTTGAAAGCAAATATTTTGTCAATTGTAAATCTTTTCTCAACTTTAAAAAGGAGTGTTCAATAGTTTTTCAAATCTTATCAGGGTGGCTTTGTTTCCAACTATCCTCCAGCTTAAGTGGTTTCATGGTGTCGTGACATAAAATGTTGTTAAATAAAAGACACGTAGGGAATATAAGTTCGAAGAGAAAAGAAGAAAAAATTAACACCAAAATATATTTTATATTTACATTTAACTAGTCATGTTAAATATTAGTTATCTCTAGACCAAATTAAGCTATTTAAATGAGGTATTAAATTTAAAATATGTTTTTCATTCCAATTATACAATGGAAAATTAATGGCCTAGCTATAATAAAGTATAAACAATGTATATTTGTATGATATAATAGGTGATTTCATTAATGTGAGATTTATATTAAACTCAAGTCCTTCTTAAATTGTTGCATGTCATGAACCCCCAATTCTTTTTTTCACTTCCGTGGACCCCTAGGGGGTCCATATGGACCACTTTGGGAATCACTGCACAATATCAATATAGTAATACAAATCTAGAATGGATAGTGTCAGAGGTTCACAGTTCTTATCATGCTATCATGACAGTTTATTAGTAATTATCTGCACCAGTGGCGTCACTAGGCAGGTGCGGGGGTTGCGGTCCGCACCGGGTGACACCCGATAGGGGGTGACACCCAAGTGTAAAATGGCACTTTAAAAAAAAAAAATTAAAAAATACCAACTTTAAAATGTGACAGAAGCAAAATCATAAAGCTTAGAAATTGTTGAATAAAATTATTCTAAATGGGAAAATATCAATAGCAAGATTTTCTTCTCTGATAAATAGTGGACATGTCCACAACGAGAAACTTGAGAGGAGACTGAAGAACATTTATCAGGCTTTCAAATTAGGAACATTTTGGGAACAGGACTTTAGCTTCAAAAAATTGACAAGGACGTCATTGCTATGATTGACGTGTAGATGGGAAAACAGAGGAACATCTTGTATTATAGATTGATTACTATCGCATTGTTTCTAGCAAAGAAAAAGTTGGTATATGGTGGCGAACTGAAGGAGACTTTAATTGAATAATGAATTTTTTTTTCTTGGGATTGTGGAAATGTTATCTAAAATATGAGCCAGTGCTGAAATAATAACTTATACGATCGCAAGTCAGCGATGAAAAAAAAAAAGTTACTTTCAAGCTTGTACGAAAAATATATATAAATATTTTAGCAAACCACTTAAGGGATATACTTATCAGAGATGAGAGACATAAAAGCTGTAAGGTACTCTGGTATCTTGTATTACAGCACACCTAACATGGATTTCTGAAGTTGTAAGATATATTAACATAAGCAATGTTAATGTTGAAATGACAGTAGTGTAGGATATTCCTCTTAATGTGGGCCAAATCTGATAATTTAAAACGACTAAAAAGAGATGGGCATAACGTATCGATATGATGAGCTCAGGGACATGGTAATGCAGCTAAAATGTCAAGGATTCATGAAGAAGTGCAGGCAGTAATAAATGAAGAAAAGAAAAGAGACTTGAATGGATGTGTACACCGTTTACTTAAGCTATGTGGTCCAAATTCTTAATCGGAAAATACTTTCTAATTATACTTTCTTGGTTCTCTAGAAAAAGGGTTTTCTTTCTTTGCCGATAATACTAATAGATAGGATAATAAAATTAATGATTGCGTGTCATATGAACAACTTGCTGATGTGCTCATGGTGTTGCTGTTAGACCCATGAAAGAACGATTTTATGAAAGTATGACGGCGAAAATCTTTGCTCATGGTGTTGCTGTTAGACCCATGAATGAACGATTTTATGAAAGTGTGACAGCGAAAATCTTTGCCGTCTCTCTGAAAATATAAAGACTAGAGGAGCAGCACAAATATGATTGCCAGCTGTCTGTGAATACATGCATAACTTTCATTGCTTGACATTCTTATTGGCAGATTTACTCAAAAAAGTAAACTAAACACAAAAGTACCTTCAAATTAAGTGTTTATTATTTTCAAAGTAGTGGCTAAGCTCGAGCACTTAAACATTTACTCTACGAAATATGTGAAAAGTTAACTCAAAATGTTATTATGATAACTTTTCTAAAATCAAACTAGCATGTTAATGCAACAGAAAAATACGTTTTAACAATATGAAAATATCAGGAAAGTATTCTTAAGATTTACTATTCAAATAGCGAGCTAGAAGTTAATACTGAGTGCATCAATCTCTTTTATATTGGGCCTGACGGCAAGATATGTGAACAGAAATACTAAAACTAGAATACTAGAATGCAGGAAAATTTTGAAAGACGACAACGAATCTCTACCAGCCTTTGAATTAAACCTTTAACTGTTTCTTGCCAATCGCATGTTTACAAGGCGTCATGTGAAAAGAAGCCTTGCAAAACTAAATTTAACTAACAACGTTCTCTGATTAAAACATAAACTAACAACGTTTTCTCATTAAAACATGAACTAACAACGTTCTCTCATTAAAACATCAACTAACAACGTTCTCTCATTAAAAATCAACTAATAACGTTCTCTCATTAAAACATCAACTAACAACTTTCTCTCATTAAAACATCAACTAACAACGTTCTCTCATTCAAACATTATCTAATATAGGTCTCTTATTAAAACATCAACTAACAACGTTCTCTCATTAAAACATTAATTAACAACTATTTTTTTAAATCAAATCAAGCAATTCTGTCCATTGAAACGAAGTCGCAAGATATATTGAGTTTAAAGTTTTTTATAAGTTTTCTAATTTGAAATCCTGAAAAGGAAATTTAAATATTTATTTTCTAAAGTTATTGTAAACTTCAATATGTTAAAACAATTCTTTAAACATTTTTGTACCTATCAATATACTTTTCATAAAGTTGCATTTTTCATTAGTTGTCCTAATGAAATTACCACTATATGTGATTCAAAAGTTTCCATTAAGAGCTGTTTAATGTTTACTTAGGAAAGCATGCTCAGTTGGTTTTAATTTCTTTTTATTGAAAAAATCGTAGATGTTAATGTATGTAATGATTAACGATAATATGTAAGAGAAAGAAACATAATCGATACTCATTTAAACTTTGTGTAGCAGCAATCAACGAACTGTATTATTGCGCAAGAAAAAACAACAACTGAACAACGATAGTTTTTATTTGAAGAATAAGTGGAACGCTGGGGGAGGGGTGACACCCTCATTTTACCGCACCGGGTGACACCCACTCTAGTGACGCCTCTGATCTGCACTATAAAAATAATTTTTAATTTAAAAAAAAAAAACATTAAAAAATTTAGAATGCAATATGAGGTAACTTAAATTTGAGGTCAAACTAGTTAAGAGCAGGCTGCAGGATACTTTCGAAAAGGTATCGTGGCGAATGTTAAAGAACTCAGACCCCTAAACAGAAGATTTTGAGTTTGAATCCGAATCTGTAATATGTTTTAGAAAGTGTCCACTTCAGACCTTGCAATCTATGGGGCAGATGATGCGAAGGTCATTTGTTTTTTTGGCCAGTGGTTAGCGAGCAGGGTGTTATGTGGCCAGCACAACGACAAAACGGAATTTACTTTCCCCACTAAAGTCGTGTACCCATTAGAGTTGGGTGGACTCAGGGGCGTTCTAAAAATCTCGAAATTCAAAATCCCAGTCTTAACCCGGATTTGAACCCAGGACCTCAGGGTCGGAAGCCAAGCGCTAAACCATTCGACCAATACATTTAGAGAGTTTTAATTATTTTAAGTATTATGTTAAAAGCTTTTTTTTAACCGCTGACAAAAAAACAACTTTTGAAAACATCACTAAACATCTTGGTTTTAAACACTAAATTTACTTTTAGCAGGCATAGTGATCATTCTCAGCGAGGTTTTTAATTACAATATATTTCGATTATTACATATTTTGTACCGTGTCAACCTGGTTCGACTTTTAAATTCGTCTACTAATGTTACCAAAAGTAAAACACAATCATAACCATGGACTTATATATTATATCTAGACGGGACATGGAGACTATTTAAAAGTACTAAAAAATGTTCGCGAAAATTTTTTAGAAAGTTGGATCAAGGCGTTGTTTTATAAAGTAGTCAAAAGAATTTTTTTTTTTGTTTGTTTTCAATCCTAACCTATGTAACATATAATTTAATTTTTAGATCTAGATCTAGTAGTTGAACATCCAAAATAAGAGTACTCTCGTCTCATAATCATTATGTTCCATGTTTTAGATACATAATCTAGAAAGAGCTAAGTAATCAATCTATTTTAATGTACATAAGATTATTTAAATCAGCAGGAATTATTTCCATCTAGGATTTTTGAAACTTTATCTCAATGGAAACAAACAGGAAATGGCTTTGTTTCATATATTTGCGTGACTATCCGAGAAATGGTTTTGCATTATTTCTAAAATTTGAAAACTAAAGATCGTTACTTTTCTATGAAAGAAAAGGTTGATTTGGGCACATAGACATAAATAAATATAGACTGGAAAAAGGAAGTAACTTTATGTAACTTGAAAAAATGTATATCCATTGTATTCGGATTTCCGAAATCTGACAAGTTGCACGATCTTCAGTCTTAGAGATTAAACAAAACTACACTGCCTCCTTATTTACGCAGCATGGTGTGAAAGAAAAATGGTGTATCCAAATCCGCACTATTTTCATTCACAAAATAACATAGATAGCATAAATAAATATAGACTGGAAAAAGGAAGTAATGGATTCAGTCCTTAACTTTGAATTAGTGAAATTAGGGATTTTCTCAGCAGAATGTCCAAATAAGCTAAAATTAAAAAACAGTTTCAGAACAAAAAATGAACATTATGATTAATTGGCATTACAGTCACGCTAAGAGATAAAACAAACACCCAAGTGAAAATATTGTAATACTTATATAGGTTATGGCTGAAATAGATATGAATGCTTAACTTTTATACTGCTCATGCTGTATAGTAAAGCGCACTAATTTGCAAATCACAAATTTTCCCTTCATAAAACTCTCTTATTTTCCAGTCTATATTTATTTATGTCTATGTTTGGCCAACTACTCCTGAAATAAGAGTTATCGTACCCAAAAATCTATATATAGATAGGTCTGTAAATCGATCATTCGCGGATAAAAATTTATTTCCGGTTTCCAGTCTAGATATAATATATGTCTATGATTATAGCATTTAAAAAAGTGTAATTTAGTTGTATTTTTATTGAACATAATAAGGCTAAGTTTCGCTTTATGTCAAGTAGAATATACTTGATATGTGACTCACTGTGACTTACTCAGACTTAGATCCTTCCGCGCCTTAGAAAATAGTCCCAGCAACGTCCGCAGCCTCTTACCTAATGGTGATTGCGACCCCAAAGGAAATGTAAATCTTTGCTACAACGAGTTGAAATATGTGTCTAGTTTGTTCCTTAATAATTATAATTATTATTATTAAAAAAAAATTTCAGGAGACCTTTTTTTTTTCGTTTTTGACGTCAGTTGTTGAGCTACTTACATCCTTTGTTATAGAACCAAGGAGATAAGGACAATTGACTTTGCACACATAATGGAAGCCATAAGTCAGGGCCGTCCTTGGATAAGTGCAGGCCCTAAATAAAGAAAATTTGGTGGTCCCAAATAATATTTACACAAAAAAAAAGAAAAAAAAGAAAACCAGGCAATTTACTAAAATCTAAATTTATCTAAATCGACAAATAACGAATATTGATATATCGCAATTCTGTAAATGAGACAGAGTTAGACTAATGAACATAGAGTCACAGTAGAGACAGAGTTTGACTAGAAAACACAAACTCTACTATGTTCAAGATCTGATCCAGGTTTCGCAATGTTTTCTCTACTTGTTTTTTTAGTTAGAAACAGTTTTCTTTTTGACCAGTACAGAGAAACAGTTTGCTTTTTGACCAGTACTGATAAACAGTTTGCTTTTTGA
>JADKLZ010000167.1:24224357-24236832 GCA_021533235.1 Biomphalaria straminea
AGTACTGAGAAACAGTTTGCTTTTTGACCAGTACTGAGAAACAGTTTTCCGTTGTGTCCCTTTTTTTTAATAATTAAACTCTGTGCCGTATTTAGACTTAGGAATGTTTTTTGAGGTAAGGGTACTTTTGGGGTCCTCCATTAGTCCAGATATATGTCAGAGCTAAACATCTCTGAGCCGAGGTGGCTGAATGGTAAAGCGCTTGACATCCGTACCTATGTTCTTGGGTTCTAAACCTGGTAAAGACTGGGATTTTTAATTTCAAGACCTTTGGGCTTTTCTGAGTCTATCCTAACCAATCCTTACATTAGTTGGGGAAAAGTAAAGGCGGTTGGTCGTTGTTCTGGCAACACGACACACTCGTTAACCATAAGCCAAAGAAGCAAATGACCTTAACATCTTTCCTTTTTAAAAATATTTCTTGGGAGCCATATCTTGCACTGCCTACAGATTAGTCCGGTCCTGAGTTTACATTTTCTTGCCTTTACATTTCTAAAAAAAAGGGTCTTTTTTAATTTCCTTGATTGTTAACATTTTAACATCAATAAGTACTTTTAAAAAACGCTACAAACAGTCATGAACTTTCTGGGACGCGTGACTCCAGAGCTGGAATGCTAGTAGTTTGATGAACCTGTGCCGGAACAAATGCTAACATCACGCACACAGCAGACGTGACTGTATATTTGACAGACAGTATAAATAGATCAGTTGTACATGTCTACAAATCAAGTTCACTCTTCTTTGACTCAGCAATCAGGTAATTCGTTTTTGTAATGTTTCACGTAGCGCTGAAATAGATTTTGGATGTCCAACTGAAATCCAAAGAAGTTACGAATTAATCTCTAGTGTGTCAGATCGTTATTGACTTCAAAATATTAACTCTTTCTCTCCGTAATTATTTACCACATCCTGGTGTAATCAACGTTGGTATCGTCAGTTAGGAGAGAAAGAGTTAAAAGAGTTTTATGAGATTATTCTAACTTCAGGGTTTTAAGAAAATATTGACCAAAGCTTTCTGGCGTTATCTACTTTAGAAATTTTGGAAAAATTCTTCTTCTTATTCTTAGTTCTCAGTTTATGTTGAAGCGTTCAGATGACTAGGCCAGTATTTGAGAAAGTTCTTAGTGGTTTCCAAATCAGTGAGCTCTCCAGAGAGCCAATTTGGAGTAATTGGTCAGTATTCTCTGCTGACTCTCCACTTGGGCGGATTTCATTGGTTCCAATTATGCTTCCAATACATATGTTGTCTCATTCTATTGTGTCTGGTCCTGAGGCCTAGGAGAGATTTATTTGTTATTATTTTAATGGTAAAAAAATAAACACATTTATTTCCAGAGCTAAGTTTAATGTTTTTTAATGCTAAATACTTCTTTGTTGCCATCTCACTCCCATCAGTGTAGTTTAGAACTATATCTACCCAGCAGTCAACTTCCAGGCTCACTGCTTTGAGGTCACGTTAGATTAGCACTTTGGAAAGCAACCATTTTATTTTGCCCATTGTAGATTGTCCATAAAGTTGTTTACATATAAAGAAAATTAGCTTTTTTATCTTGATGTTCTATAGCTTTAAACATTTTTCAAGTTTCTATTCTACATTTCTCTGCAGAATCATGTTCACCTACGCCTTGTTGGTCTGCCTACCAATGTTGGCCATTGGCCAACAAGATCTGTTGGCCACTCAAGAGTTCGATAGATTTGATGTTGATGCTGATGGTAACATTGAGCCCAGAGAAGTCCAACAGTACTTCAGTGTAAGTTGTTTATTCTGTTGACAGTATATTTATCTTAATCAATTTTGCTAGATTTTGGACGTTTTTGAATCAGACATAAGAATGTAAATTAATTAGCAAAGTTTTAAACAAAATTTTACTTTGTTTTACAAGTTTTGGACTTTTCACTATATATAAAAAATAAGAAGAAACGTAGTTGACGCGGTAAATTGAGTGATAGAGGGCTACGCTTCAGAACCAAAGGTACCTGGTTCAATCTCTAATCTATAAGGACATTTATTCTGTTGATACTATAATTAACTATGTAAATGGTGCTTGAATTTGGATAAACAAGAAATATTTTAAATTATTTAGTACAAGGGCATTTTTTCTTTTAAATTTTCATTTGTTAGACAAGTTTTGGACTTTCCACAATACATAAAGATTATTACGTACTTGACGAGGTGGGTGAACGGTAGAGCGCCTGGCTTCGAACCAATGATTTTAACGTTCAAATCCTGGTGAAGACTGGAATTTATAATTTCGAGATCTTTGGGCGCCTCTGAATCTACCCAACTTTGATGGATACTTGACAGTTGTTTGGGGAGAAATTAAGTCGGTTGGTCTATGTGTTGGCAACATGATACCCTCATTAACCGTTAGCCACAGAAACAGAGTGACCTTTACAACATCTGCCCTATAAATTGCAAGGTCTACTTTACTACTAGATACCCTTCCATAGATCTATGGGCGCTGATGATGAAAAGCTCAGCTGTTTCTTTAACAGATGGTTTACGAGGTTGTTATTAGGCCAGTACATAGACCGACCGAATCAAGTTTTTCAACTAATGTAAGGTATCAAAAAGGGCTTGGTGGAATTAGGGGCGGTAAAAAATTCAAAATGCAAATAGACATCAAAATTATAACTCTGCCGCATTATGTCTTTCAAATAAAGATCATCATGATCAAACTCCATTTGAGTGAGAGCTTGAGAAGCTTAAACCCTCTCTTGCCCTGGACAGAGAGCCTGCTGTCTTGCGTATTGCATACATGTCACAATACAGGTCGAGAATTTTTGGTTTCCCAGACCTGTCGAGATTCAAATATAATTAAAATGTATCAAATTCTTTTTTTTAGACTCAAAGTGTATCTACTTGTCGTTCACAAAAAAATCTGTTGTTTATTTTTATAGAAAAAATAATGTTAGTTTACATTATGTACTTTATCTTATAAAAGCTTATAGGATCTTTTAGAAAATATTTTTTTGTATTTAAAATTCTAGAATTTTTATTCAAGTGTGTCAAAGCCATTATTTAACGAAATTTTTTCAGCGCTATGACACTAACGGTGACAACAGAATCTCAAGACAAGAGTACAGACAAGAAGTAGAATCACACCACATCAACAACCCGGAAATACAACGAGTCCTTCTGCGTTTCTTTGACGAGATTGACTACAACAACGATGGAGTCCTTGACCAATCAGATTTCAATAAATTTTTCGCCAACGGAGACGCCAACAAGAACAACTTAGTCAACGAGACCGAGTTTACAACGTAAGTAATTAGTGAATGATCAATTAGATCACCTTTCTGCTAACTAAAAATATATAAACCATTAATTATCTTTAGTCTTGTTAAGTACATGATAGATAGATAGATAGATAGATAGATAGATAGATAGATAGATAGATAGATAGATAGATAGATAGATAGATAGATAGATAGGATTATTGATTTATTGATTGTCTAACGATTGTTAAATATGACATTTGTACGGTCCTTTTGCTATAATAGCTACTGAGTTAAATGTTTGATTTCATATTTTATCTATCTAGGTACTTCCACCAGTTGACCGGAGGCCCAGTGGTCGGCCCAGCTGTCGGTTAAATCTCTTTCAGGTTTTAACCTTGATCAATATTTCGTTATCATTTGGTAAATTTAATATAAATAGTGTTATTAAACTTTTATTTTAAAAATCATACTTTTATATGTGTTGTGAAAGTTACTTGTACAAAGGTGTATGTATGTAAATGTCTTGTTTAATTTTTCTAGCGGTTTATTTGGAAAATCACGAAAACGACGCATATTCTTTTAATCTATATTTTAATGTTTATTTTACTAATCAAAATTATTTTTTTTGGCCGATGATGTCAGATAAGACCTAGTCCTTCTTCAGGCCTTATGTAAGAATGTTTGTTGTGAATGTGTGTAATCATGAAGAATTCGTGTGTACACTTAATACGTAACAAACATGAATATTATACAACGACTTCAGTTGATCTTCAGCAGACAAATGTGAGAATTATTCAATAATGATAAATTACTTAACTTATGGTCGTCACACCAAAATATCCAGTTGAAATATTAATACATCTGCACTGCACCGGTATCAAATATACAAAATCCTATATAATACAACTTTACTACTAAAATACGTCCGCCTCACAGCAGGTAACCGTAAACGTCAATATGCATCCAGCTCTTAGTATAGAAAACAACTATTAGAAATACGTGTACCATCTCAAATGTCTTCAAGTCACTACGGTCTTCGACTATCCAAAATATACTACTGACTAGCAGACCATAAGTCATTCTTACTTTCCATTTCTAAATCGTTAACTTATATGTCTTTAACCCTCATGAACCGATGTGAACATTCAATAGGCAATGTCGAATGAGAGGCTAAAATTTTAATCATAGACTTATATATCATACTAGACTGAAAACCGGAAATAAATTCTTATCCGCTATTGACGGCCCTTACTTTCTCAAATTAAAGTCAGGCAAACATTATAGTTGGATGACCTAAAAATTTCTAAATTCAAAATCCCAATCTTTTAATATTCGAACCCATAGCCCCAGGTTTGGAAGCCATGCACTTAACCACTCAGCCACCGCACCTTTTGTTGTCTTCATTTGTGACTCAACACTGTTTCAGAAGTCTTTTTCTAGGGTACTTATATATCCAACTTATCAGATGAAACAAAGTTTGTTAAGTAAAATATTTTAGTTAAAATAAAACTTTTCATTTTTCTTAATGAATATGTAAACGCAAATTTATAACAAGATGAAAATATAATACTTGTCCCTTAAAAAAAACGAATTTCTGGCATTAGCCCTCTTCACCTTTATTGATTCTTCAATTTGAGAAACACTGATTTAAAGTAAAGCAATAAATTCAAACGTTGAAATTTTAAGTGTTATTCTTAGTGCCAACTTGTACAAAATTTACAGTCAGATCGTGGTTAAACTTTTATTAAAATACCTGATTTTGTTGTTTAAAAAAGTATTGATCCAGTGGCGTAGCTAGGGTAAGGGGTGGGGGCCGTGGTTTGAAAATTTCACTTGGCCCCTACTTGAAGGAGTCCCCAAAATTATTGTCAGAAATGTGTTATTACATGAAATATTTTTGCCATTATGTCCAGACGTCGAATGTCAAAATGAATGGCCCATAAAGAGGTGAATCCACCGGACCCCCAAATCTCTAGATATCCCACTGTATTTGTGTTAATATTATATGATATTATGTTTTTTTTTTTTTGTGAAAGCAAAAGGCGAAAAAAAAGGATAGTCTTCTATTTCTATTTTGATAATCATTGTCTCCGTTAATAAATATCCGTTATTATTTATTAATGTCTACAGTATGTTAACCTTTTGAACCCGCCAGCCCGATTTATCAGTCTCCGCGTAAAAACCCTACGCCCCGCCAGCCCGATATATCGGTCTCGAGCACCTTACCTTAAATCTAAAGTCCGTAATTGAAAATCTAAAGAAAAAAACACGTCATGAAGGACTATTTGGCTTATGGTAAATGACAATAATCTCAAACCCATAAGTTTTGTATTTTTAAATGGTAAATTGATGTACAAAAAAATTTAAAAAAGACACTTTATTGATTCAGGTACTCCTAGTCTAATCCAAATAAATAAACTTTGCATGAAGTGGGGGAACTATATCCTCAATGATTCTTAGAAATGATCTAGATCTAGAAAATGATTACAATGATACTAATGATTGGGAAATGGAGATTTGACTCGATCTAGATCTAGATCTAGACAAAATCGGTACAGTTAGAGTAAATAAAAACAATAGATCTACATCTCTACCATCACCAGGTCCATCAAAGAAATGAGGGGTCTACATGCTGAGAAGACTGGCATACCAAGAAAGAATGAAGAAGATAAAGATTCTAATAAATTTCTCTCCAAATAAAACAGTTCATTTACAAATGTTACACCATTAGTTTGTTTTGGAGCATGCTTGTAAAGCATAATTTTCCCCTAGGAGCCCAGGGGAATAGGAAACTAAGGGCTGGGCACTGCGAGGGTTCAAAGGTTAATATTTATCTTTGACAACAGAACAGTATTGAACTAATTAGACTAATTTAACTAAAACCACTACATCAATCTACAATGTTTTTAGCGGCCCCCGTAAGGGGTTTGTGCAAAATGTCCGTCTGTCCGTCTGTCCGTCTGTCCGTCTGTCACACTCAGGGCGCCGAAACAAGAAGAGATACGAAAAATATTTTTTCACAGTTAAATGCGGCTTGAAAAGTTTAGGTGCAACGGCTACTTTTAGTTTTCTAAAAGCAAACCGTTTAATTTATAAAAATTATTATGCAAGCGATTTTTTAATAATAAAACACCAATTGTGAAGCAATTAGGTAAATGTAAGGGAGGAAATGTTACTGAATGAAATGCTCTTGACATGTAGATATCACGCACATTTTTTTAAATGAAATGTCTGTCCGTCTGTCCGTCTGTCAGACTCAGAGCGCCAAAACTAGAAGAGATACGAAAAATATTATTTCACCATTAAATGCGGCTTGAAAAGTTTAGGTGCAACGGCTACTTTTAGTTTTCTAAAAGCAAACCGTTTAATTTATAAAATTAATTATCCAAGCGATTTTTTAATAACAAAACACCAATTCTAAAACAATTACGTAAATGTAAGGGAGGAAATGTTACTATAAGAAATGCTTCGGGCATGTAGATATCATGCACATTTTTTTAGCAGCGGCTTTCGTGTACTAGCGTAAGGCCCGGAAATCACATGATTCTAAACTAATTTCTTAAATTTTTTAAAAAATCAGATTTTTTTTTAAAAATGTTTAGTGCCCCCATTAGAATAAAACAAGCATATTTTTGTGCGTTTTGTCTGTTGGTTGGCCTGTCCGTCACGGTTAGAAAAAAACACTAAAGACTTGTGAAAATATGATTTAACCTTTACTGTTCTTTCAGAAATATTGCGATAGTTTAAGGATAGGAGCACACAGGAATTGAGCCAGGAACTTAGAAGGAACATCCGAAACATCTTGCGAATAGGCGGATCTGACAGGGATCCGACTCTGACGGGGGCCGCCTCTGAGTTTGTGTATCACACAAACTCTCTTTGTAATCTTGTTTTTAATTGATTCCTTTTTTTCGTTGGGTAAAAGAAATAATTGGGCACAATTTCAACTTGACCCCAGTGTGGGAGAAATAACGCGTACAAAACTTTAACCAGATAGACAAAGCGAGCTGTTAAATGCTTTGTAAAAATAAAGCGATACCTGAATTTGAACTTGAGGATTCAGGGCTCCTGCAGCAAACATAAAAACGCCAAGCCAGCAAAGTGCTTACCAACATATATATGGCTTCTTTTGTCTCGGAAGAAAATGGATGCGCCAAGATGAGTCACTAACTTTGATTACTTCTTGTGTTGGCGCAGAATCTGAAGTGACTGATCAAGCAAATTCTGGATCTGCAGAGTTTGCCACAGTTGATGTACGCATATCCTTCTGTCCCAGGGCTAGCTGACAGGTATGTTTTCTTTTTCTTTCCTTTAGCTGATGCAGCTTTGCTTCTTTTGCATTTGTCAAAGTTCGTACCAGCAAGTACAGTCTGTCTCTATAATGTCTCCTCCCACAAACTTTGGTCGATGCCCGTGGCTCTCAAGTCTCGCTTTCAGATATCTATGTAGGTTAGGTGGCCCTTGGAAGGTCATATAATAGTGTTTGTTCTACATATTCAGATACATTTATTTACATTTATTGCAAATGTGTTTTATTTCCAAAAACCGTAAATAGATCAAAGCAGTAAGCTCAGAAAAATAACATGCTTCACTACATTCAGGAGGAGGCTCGGTGACCGAGTGGTAAATCGCTTGGCTTCTAAACCGGGGGTTCCGGGTTTGAATCCTGGTGAAGGCTGGGATTTTATTTTGGGATCCTTGGGCCCCTCCGAGTCCACCCAGTTCTAATTGGTACCAGACATTAGTTGGGGAAAAGAAAAAGCGGTTGTGCTGGCCACATGACACCCTCGTTAACTGTAGGCAACAGAATCAGATGACCTTTACATCATCTGCCCTATAGACCACAAGGTTTGAAAGAGGAACTTTACTTTACTTTTACTACATTCAAGAAGGAAATTTAGATTAAAACTTATTTTTATTAGTTGCCCTTTTTAACTCTAACTTTTACAAAGGTTGTAATGACGTACTCTGTCAATCAGTTACAGGATTGTTCACGTAATTTCTTCAACACTCAATCTCGAATAAATTTGAAAAATTTTACACAATTATTTCTGGTACCTTAGAAAACATAAAAAAGAATCATTACCAAAAAAGAACTTACTAGTTACTTATCTATTGTTAATACATTGATTTGTTTGGTAACGAAACAAGGAAAAGAACATGTTCTTCCCTAATGTGGTATAAGTTAAATTGTTCCCCTTTAAGAGAAATAAGTCGCCGCTTTAAAGTTTCAAACTAAAAATTGATGAATATAAAATCTTCTATTTTCCTAGCCATGCTAAACTTCAAGAAGGAGCCCACCCCAAGCAACTTAAAAACTCAGATGTACTCAGATCGATTCCCAAAGAATAGCAACACTGTGCGCTAACGAATACTGCCACAACACCTGGTATTGCCTTAGGTTTCTAGAGGTTTAGATTCAGATTTCTTTCACATAAGAAGGTGACCAACCTAGATTAACGTAAACCTCAGCATTAGAAACAGATCTGCCCAAATGATTTCAAGATCTTAAAGAGGGACTTTACTTTTTATTATTTCAAAACAGATTAATGTAAAAGTGCAAATAAATGAAGACAATGTTTCAGCTAAAATTAAGACTTAAACCACAATTCTTTTTTAATCTTTAGCAACTTATAGATTTTATCATACATCAGCAGCAAACAAAAAAAAAACAAACTCCATCGCCTTGCGTTTAGAAAAATTAACTTTAAATATAAATAAAAGTATATAAGCCGTTTTCGTCATATTCCAAAAAAAAAAAACTAGAAAAAAAATCGTACAAGACATACATTTACATACACTTTTGTTAACATCATTTCACAACACATAACAGTATGATTGTTAAAATAAAAGTTTAATCGTATTGTTTACATTAAATTCACTGAATGAAATGTCTTGATAATGTGAAAACCTGAAAGAGATTTAACCGACAGCTGGGCCAACCACTGGGCCTCCGGTCAACTGGTGGAAGTAACTAGATGGATGAAATATAAAATCAAACATTTAACTCAGTACAAAAATTGCTTAGGAAATACTGCTATGGTTGCAATTATATCATAAAAATGTCATTTTTAACAATCGCTAGACTTCAATGAATTAATCAATCAATCACTCGAACAATCAATCAATGTTTGTATGTATGTATGTATGTATGTATGTACACAGTTAATGCACGTTTATTTTATCAATCAATCAGTCTATCTATCTATCTATCTATCTATCTAACTATCTATCTATGTACTTAACAAGACTAAAGATAATTAATGGTTAATATATTTTTAGTTGTCAGAAAGGTGATGTAATTGATCATTTACTTTGTACTTACTTCGTAAACTCGGTCTCATTCACAAGGTTGTTCTGGTTGGCGTCTGCGTTGGCAAAGAATTTATTGAAATCTGATTGGTCAAGGACTCCATCAGCGTTGTAGTCAATCTCGTCAAAGAAACGCAGAAGGACTCGTTGAACTTCTTGGTTGTGGATGTGATGTGATTCTACTTCCTGTCTGTACTCTTGTCTGGAGATTTCGTTGTCTCCGTTAGTATCATAGCGCTGAAAATAATTTTTTAAAATGAAGACCTTCACATAGTTGAGGAAAAATCATAGAATTTTAAATTTGGAAATATTCATTGACGAAAAGATTGTATAAACTTTTATAAGGTGAATTAAATAATTTAAATAACATATTTTTTTTTTTAAAAAAAAAGACATATTTAATAATGAAAACGCAGATGGTTACCACTTGAATATATAAAAAAATAATAATTTTGAAACATTTTAATTTTATTTGAAAGACATAATGGTGCAGAGGAACGAAATTGGCTTCCCAACAGAGAATTCTCTATTTTGAATTTCGATGAATATTGGCATTTTTAATTTCTAGACGCCTTATTCAAACTAACTCTATTTGATTTCTTGCGTTTGTTGGAAAACTAAAGTCGGTTAATCTATGTACTGGCCTTATAACAATCTTAAAAAACAATGGACCATAGAAACAGCTGAGCTATTCATCATATGTCCCCATAGATCCAAAATTTGAACCAGAAACTTTTGGTTTGGAAATCTAAACTTCTATCTATCGCTCACCTACCACGTCAAGTACGTTATCAGTTTCAATTATGGTTGAAACTCCAAAACTTGCAAAAACAAACGGAAAAAAAATTGTTGTAACTTTTTGCTAAATAATTTACATTATGTCTGGTTCAAAAACGTCCAAATTCAAGCAACAATTAAAATGATAATTATATTATCAACAGAAAAAACAACTTACTCTGAAGTATTGTTGGACTTCTCTGGGCTCAATGTTACCATCAAGATCAACATCAAATCTATCGAACTCTTGAGTGGCTAAAAGATCTGGTTGGCTTATGGCCAACATTGGCAGACAGACCAACAAAGCGTAGGCGAACATAATTCTATGGAGATAGAACAGAACCTTAAAAAGGTATAAAGCTATTCAGCATCAACATAAAATTTAATGTTCTTTTTTATGTAGACACCACTATGAACAATCTGCAATGGGCTAAGAAAAACTGGTTGCTTTTATCAAACATAATCAAACGTTAGATCAAAGCAGTTAATATAGAACTTTGTCTGCTAGGTAGATATAGTTCCTGGATACACTTTTCAAAGAGCAAAGTTGACAGAAATAAATATGTGATCATTTTAAAAGAATTAGAATAACCTCTGGAAGAAAAGAAATCCGAAAAAAAAATCTCTACCATTAAATAAAAATACAGCTATCTCTCCATAAACTCTAAAGTACAACTTTAGTCGATATTTTCTTAAAAGTCTGTAACGATCAGAAACACTATATTGTAACTCACAGCTTCTTTTGGATTTTAATTCTGCAGATAAAATCATTCAGCACTACCCAAAATATTACAAAATATAATTACCTGATTACTTAGTTTTAGCTTCAAAAAGCTATCACACTATAGAGTCAAAGACTAGTAAAATCGGTATGCTAGACTTGTACAGTTGAGTTATTTATACTTTCTGACACACAGTCACGTCATTACGTGTGCGTCATGTTTTCATATTCTCCGGCACCGGTTTATAAAACTACTAGCATTCCAACTCAGGGGTCACGCGTCCCAGAAAATTTTGTATAATCTTTGCAGTCTTATAGTTTGGGATCGAAAGTCCTTTTGTGTTTTTAGAGTTTTTTGTGAAAGTGCGAACGGATTTTGAGACGTAAATTTACAAGGAATAAAAGAGATAAAAGTTTTTTTTTCTCAATCTTAAGTTAATTTAACACATGAACTGATCTATCAATAGGTAACACAAGCCTGGGCGTAGTGAGGATTTTTTTCGGGGGGGGGGATTCCTAAAGAGTGTGTTCTCAACCTCAAAACTTTTTGTAGGAGAATCTTAAACTCAAAACATCCGAAGGGGATTTAAACATTATACTTTGCTTTTCAGTAATATTGTAGAGGTTTTTTTTTAAAACCATATTTTTTTTTTTGGGGGGGGGGGGGGGACCCCCCCCCAAAAAATTTTCCCGTTTTTTAAAAAATTTTTGTTATTTTAAAAACTAAATAAGGCATTGGCGTGAATTATTTGAAAGTAGTAAAACGGAAGTGTCAAGGCGAAAGCTGTTTTTCATTAACTTTTGAGGAACAAACATCAACACTAACAACACTAACATGAAGAAATTACGTCAACACATGAACTGAACAAAGGAACAAACATTGAAACATTCAAAATCAAAATTTTAAAATTAGTTTATACTAAATAATGGTATCTTCTAGTAAATTTATTTCTGCTTTCTACTAGGTGGTTGAAGGGCCAATTTTTATACTACCTAACTGATGTCTAGATTTTAAATCTCAGTCTTGTATGTATTGCATAATTTTAATACAACCTTGGAATAGGCACATCCAGTTGGATAATAGACACTGCAAAAAACTTTTGAAGCAAAAAAGCGATTAGCGAAATGAAAAACAAATTTGGTTTCAAAAGTTAATGAAAAACAGCTTTCGAGAGGCGATAAAGAAACAGCTTTCCATTTTTTACTTTTACACCTTTTCAGATGTTTTGATTTTAAGATCCCCCCCTAGGGGATTTGTTCTTCTTCCCCCTCCCTACGAGAAAAATCCTGTCTACGCCCCTGCTTGTGATGGCTTTTGATTGATCCGGTCCTGTGTTAACTTAACTTATGATTGAGAAAAAAAAAACTACACTATTATCTCTTTTATTCCTTGTTAATTTACATTTCAATATTCTTTCGCACTTTCACAAAAAAAAAAAAAAA
>JADKLZ010000167.1:24241832-24252185 GCA_021533235.1 Biomphalaria straminea
TTAAAAAGTTTCAAGATGCACATACATATATATATATATACGACCCGCCTAGTCCCCAAAGTTCATTAATGCGGCCCTCGGTTGAAAAAAAAAAGGTTGCCCACCCCTGTTATAGGGAAAAACAAGCACTTTGAGTAAAGTAAAATTATACATTTTTTAACAGACTTAAAAACATTGAGTTAGTATTCTAAAGAATCCTTTTCGTGAAGCGTCTCTCTTACGCTGACCAGCTTTTAGCTCACTAAAAATATTGTCTTTGGCATATGTTCGTCCTTTATACGGGATATGTGCCACTGACCAGGGTGGTCTTTAAGAAGCTCATACCGGCGTTTTACTGAGGTATATATTTAAAATTCAAGAGGCGGCAGCGTAGCAACTTCGTTGATAGGGATTTTAATCTGTTCAGTGGGAGCATGTACGTCGTAGAGAAGCTGTGTTATGACCGTTTCATTTATTTTGGTACGGGACAGTAGACTTCCAAGCTTGAACACATTGTAATAATTCACCAGCAAAATAACAACAAAGTAAAAACTACCTACACGGCTCTACTCTATGAAAATGTAAACATTCACCAATTGAAAATACACACATTTAGCCACGTCATAATATTGATAAATTAGTGAAAATTACGTATCATGTGACAGCCTTACGTATTGCGTAATTTGTATAGAACATATAGAGAAAATGTTGTTTGTTTACGTTTGGTGAATGAGCTCCATTTATAAAGTACTTAAAACACAATAACTTATCTTGCATCAAAAACAAACTTTATTTCTCTTCCATAGTTCCAAAATAAATCAATCTACAGTAAGATTGTGCTCAAAATGTTTAATTAGGCCAATTGATTGAACTTGTTCTTGTTTGCGAAAAAAAAAATTTAGTGTGCGGCGTACTGCTGTAAGCATAATGGTGTAAGCGGTGTCAAAAAAGTTTTTTTCCCTTTGATGTCATGGAAAATAATCATTCATAAAACATTCTAGCCGAAATTAATTTTTCGATAATTAAACATTTTCAACTTCAATGCTTTATAACGATCGACCTCGAGTTTTCCCCTTGTGGCCAATGAGCTGATACAGCCCCAAGAGAAAGAAAGTAAGGTAGCCGAAATTACAGAAGGATTGGGAAGCCCAATATCAGATTTTGAAAAGGATCAATGACGTTGTGTATTGGATTCAGAAGGGTCCTCGAACCAAATGCAAAGTAGTGCACCTAGATCGGTTGCACCTTGATTGTGGATGGAGAGTCTGTTCGGGACGCACAGATATAGGGAGGGGGCAGGGTTGTAAACCTGTTCTCCAACCCCCTCCCCCCGACTAACCATTTTTTTTTCCACGTGAGAAATTTATACATTTTGTTTATGCTGTGAGTCGAAAATGACTTGAGTGAGTATGTTAGTGTGTTAAGTCACTAGAGTTGTGATCTTTAATTTTTGAAGGATAATCTTTTTTTTACTGGTGTTAGTGAGTCAAAAAATATACATTTCATTATGAGTAATGTGGAATTACTTCTTCCTACTGGGAGTATTGGTTTTTCATCGTTGGATTGTACTTCTCCGATTAAAAGATATCGGAAACCTGAGAATCGGTGAGTTAGCTTTCCTTAGTCCACTCCCGTGTCGTAACAATAAATAAATATATCTAAATATCTATATACATAACAGTAGAAGATAAGATGTATATTTATTTAAAAGTTAATTTCGCTAACCGCTAAAGTGAAGTAGTGAGATTTTAATAAAATATGTTGTCACGAGATGAAGTTAGATACTGAAAACTTGACTTGACTTTTACAGTTCAAGTCTTCCAGTTCCTTTGTGTCGCACTGTAGTTCTCTTTAAATATAACAACAACACAAACAACGATAACAACAACTACAGAAATAACAACAGCACAAACAACAACAAAAACTAAAGAAATAAAAACAACACAAGCAACGATAACAACAACTACAGAAATAAAAACAGCACAAACAACAAGCCTCCGTGTTTATTGGCTGATGATATCTGATACAAGTTGCCCTTAACCTGATGTAAAAATGGCGGCTGAAACTGTATGTTGAGCTGAAACATTTTCTTAATTTGTTTCTACTTTTACATCATCTATATTGAAATTTCAACAAAAAAAAAATAAAATAAAGTCGCCCTTTAATACCTTGCAGTCTATAAGACAGAACTGTTTCCATGGCCGACCATTGGCTTAGTTTGACCACCCTCCTATGAAGAGAAAAACTGATCCCAAACATCTAAAAAACTGAGAAAATATCTACCGCTTGCCAAGCGGTAGAGAGGAGACGGTCTCTCTAAGACACTTGGCTCCCACCCCCTCCCCATCCACAACAAGTGAACCTTCATTCTTCCCTCAGGATGAGGATAATGGATATCCTCCTGAAGCTCCAAACATGGAAGTAACAGTCAACACCCCTACGGTAATACAAAAAAATCATGAACCACTAGAAGGCTCTGAGGACCTCCGAGCGATTCCTTCTGAAAATACACAGAACCTTCATACCCCACTGGACGCTCAGGATTTCAGTAGTGACTCGCAAACTGTTGAGCAGGGTAGTCAACCCCGTTATTACTTACGAGAGAGAAGAACCAGACCGAACTATAGGGTCTAGAGTTGTTTAACTATTGCACTACTGACTTCATAAACCGGCACTGATACTAATAATAAAGTTTACTTGTTACTTCCTTATTTACATATTTACTTACTACACTAGTAACTAGTAATTGTCTTTTTAATCATATCACTGATACCGTTTTTCCATGTTTACTTCTATCACTATTCGCTATTGTTTGCAAGAGAAACTCATATTTGTTGATACTATTATTGATCTATATTATTACAGGTACTGGCATTTTTGTTTATTTATGCTAAGGCCTACTATATTTCTATATCTAGGCTACGAAATCTCACAAGGACAGCTAAGACCAGCCTTGTTTTAGGTACTCTTCAGTGTTTCTTTATTTATCATTACAATTTATTAAACTAGAACTTTTCAATTCTATGGATTTATGTGCCTCACGTATCTCTTTTGGATATTCGTTCAACACGTTCAACACTATTCTCTGTAAGTAAAATAGTTATACAAATGGAGCGCCTATTTAAACCAAAGGAGCTAGACATAGAGCCTAGCTCGCCATTGGCTGCTGAGAAGTGGCTGCACTGGCTTAGAACATTTGAAAATTTCATCTCCTCAGTCTCTCACTGCGAGATTGACAAAAAGAAATTACTGGAAAACTACGTTTCTTCGAGCGTGTTTCAATACATAAGTGAGTGTAAAACGTTCGAAGAATCAATCAAAGCTTTACAAAATGTCTACGTAAAACCTAAAAGCGAAATTTTTGCAAGGCACATGATAACTCTTTGTCGACAAGAGAACGGTCAAACCGTTGACTCTTTCCTCCTCAAGCTTAAAAGTATGGCCAAAGATTGCGACTTTAAGGCTGTCACCGCTGAAGAACACAGAGACATCTTCATAAGAGACGCTTTCATTACTGGACTGGCTTCAAACAGCATAAGGCTGCGACTCTTAGAGAAGTCTACTCTAACTCTACAGTGCGCCTATGAAGAGGCAAGGCAACTAGAATACGCACATAACCATGCCACGACGTATAACATCTACACTGAAACCCCCCTGTGGAGCCAGCGCCAATGAGGAGAGGCCCTCTCCAACGACAAAATCAGAACACGAGGTGAGTGCGGCGACTAGTAAAAGATGCTTCTTTTGTGGAAACAACCCACATCAACGCTTTAGATGTCCAGCCCGTGACGCTACATGCAACTTGTGTGGCAAGAGGGGACATTTCCAGAAAGTCTGTAGATCGACCAGAGAGACCTCCAAATCTATAACCTCAGCCATCGTAAAAGCAGGTGATGAGACGTCATGGACTACTACCGTAGGATCTTCCTGGGCATCAACACCAGCGTCCGGCCTTACTAAATCTACTATTTCATTACTCGTCAATGGAGTACCCTTGAAAGCTCTCGTAGATACGGGGAGCAGTGAAAGTTATATATCTTCTTCAATAGCTAAAAGGTACAAATGGAAATTAGAAACGTCCAGAAACAGAATCTACATGGCCTCTACACATCTCTCTCGCACCACTCATGGCCATATTTTCGCCAAAATAAAGTACAAAGACGAACAATATGAGAGTGTAAAGCTCTCACTACTGGATGGACTAGTATCCGATGTTATCCTAGGACTAGATTTCATCAGCCAGCATGAGAAACTGATGATCCCATTTGAGGGAAAATGGAGCACTCTTCAGGTCTGCACACTGGAAGCAGCACGAGTCGAAGCTCCACACCTCTTCGCGAATCTTGCTCCTAACTGCCACCCCATAGCCACTAAATCCAGAAAATATTCCATGCCCGACTCCAAATTCATACAAAATGAAATCAAGAGACTATTGTCTGACAAAATTATTGAGCCCTCCACGTCCCCGTGGCGAGCCCAAATAATCGTAACAACCAACGAAAGACATAAAAAGAGAATGGTTATCGACTATAGCCAAACCATCAATTGATTCACTTACCTCGACGCATACCCTGTGCCAAAAGTGGATGAATTGGTACAGGAAATATCAAAGTACTCAATATACAGTACGTTTGACCTCAAAAGCGCCTACCACCAGATACCTATCAGGGAAGAAGAAAAGCAGTACACGGCGTTCGAGGCTTGTGGGAAGCTATACCAGTTTTGCCGCATTCCTTTTGGAGTGACAAATGGGGTCGCTGCCTTTCAAAGGACAATTAACACAATAATTGAGGAGGAAGGGCTACAGGATACATTTGCGTACGTAGATAACGTTACTATCTGCGGACGTGACTCCTGTAGCCACGATCAGAATCTACAGAGATTTCTCAACGCCGCTAAGAAATACGGCATCACTTTTAACGACGATAAAAGTGCCATTGCGACGACTAAAGTGTGCCTCCTAGGCTACGAAATCTCACAAGGACAGCTAAGACCAGCCTTGTTTTAGGTACTCTTCAGTGTTTCTTTATTTATCATTACAGTGGTAACCCTTAGCTGATTGGGGCAGATCCTGCGACGCTACTGATCCCAAACTATCGTATATTTTCCGCTCCTTTGGTCTCATCAACATCGTCGCTCTAACCATAAATAATGCCCAGGTTTACATCTCGCTTATACAAATCCCTCGAGAATAGGCCTACTCAGTCACATTAAAAAGTCTTCTACGAAATGAAACATAGTTGCTCTGCGACTGAATGACGCCAATAACATGTTGCCAGGTAATTTAAGCATTTTCCAGGCCGAGTCATGAATGGAAAATTTCTCGACTCTTTATGACATTTCGACAGTACTGCATAACTATGTGAAATACTGCACTCGAGGACAAGCTTTATTGGTACAAATACCCCGCATACGCCTATAAAGAGATTAAACTATAAAATAAGTAAATATAAAATCGTACTACCGCACCCTTATACGCAAAGCGTGACTATCCATAAACTACAGCGTATACATGTGCCTTATGTACGACTTTATACAATAGGATTAGGGTTAGTGCTTTCTATATCTACATTTTCCGCAACTAACAGAATGCAGAGTCATTCATGATTTAGATAAGAGAACCAAAGAATGTTCTTATCTTTATAAGAACAGAGAATATAGAAACTACATCTAGATATTGGTCTTCATAGCTACGTCAACAGAATAAGGACTGAGAACAATGGTTCACTATGGGATGTTGTCCACAGTAGATGCCCTTATGTAGTTTGCACATCTGCATCAAGACCTTAGCCTATGATATGAAACCAAGCCCTGACATACTTGACTTAATCCTGTGCAGTAAAGGTTGAGAAAAAAAAAACGACTAGGTAAATTATATTTGGGTTCTGAACTCAATCGTTACTCTTATACTGAAAAATTGCGTATGAATTCTAAATTTTCCAAAGCAAAGTCTTTCTTTGAAAAATTGTCATAAATTCATGTGAAATTACATAAACTTTGTCGCCATATTTGATTATTCTGTTTTAAAACATTATGTTTTCTACTGGAAAGGAAAGAGGCAGAAGACTGAAAATGATTAATCCTCGCCCTTTTTATAATATATGCTAATGTTTGCATTAGGCAATAAAGAATGGGAGTGGGGCGACTTGATATAACAATTTAATTTTTAGCCAATATAAATTATATTAGTGACGGATTTTTTCTAATATAGTAATTTCTTAACTATAATACAAAAAGACAAAGCATTGGTTTGTTCTATGGGCAGAAGGCAATTGCATGTATCGCCCCTCCCACTGCTCCAACCTGGTACAACCCTTTTTCATTTTATATTTAATAATAATAATAATAGGCTTGTCTTCGAGTCCGAAGATTAGTGAGGAATACAGTGTTTCCCGTGGCTGTGCAGTCCCAGCTGTGACCTCCAGCCTGCGCTGAGTATTTTTATAGTGATAATCGGCTCGCGCAGACCAATACCACTCTTTAAGCTAAATGCAGCCCACAGTGGCACAGAAATCTGAGACGGCTGCATTGATGCCGTCGCCCCGTCCCGACCCCACCGAATCGGCCAACATACTAGACGGGGGGCGAAATAATAAAAAAAATAGGTTGAAATATTAGTAAATTAGTAAATATTATTAACATAAGTAATAAATTCGTATACAAATTGTGTGAATTTTATACTAGAATACGTCCGCCCCCCCCCCCCTTCGGGTGGGGTGTCGGCCGAGTTGGGGGGGGGGGGGATCCCCCGCCCCCCCCCCCCCCCCCCCGGATCCGCCAGTGCCCTAGCTTTATATATTTTATATTTTATGTATTTTTTTTCCTGGTACCGTTTCCGGAAGGAAGGTCTTAGCAAGCTCTCGTGTTATGGTCTTACAGTCTCATTTTGCTTGATGAGCAGATCATTGTTGGGTCCAAGTGAAACTATGATCGTGATTTTAATTTTCCCATTAATGTTTTTACAGTAATTAAGTCGAGATTTGTCTCTTACCCTTGCAAATGTTTTTAAGAATACGCCTATGTAACTTTGTACCTACTAACGTGAGACTTGCAGAGTTCAATGTAGGACAATGAAAGAGGACATTTCTCAGGACACCCAATAACCTCTCATAGAATGGCTACAGTTTAAGGCACTTATCTGTCGCAGGAAACATCTGGACATAATCTCATGGACACTAACGACATGCGTGAACTGGGAATTATATAAATTCAACATTCAGAAGGCTGACTCAATCAAGATTCAATTCCGAGCTATATTATTCTCCAAACGCAACATAAGTGAAAGGTAATTATACAGTTTAATGTCTATTGTCGTAATATAATGGATCTCAAAATTATGATCGTTATACGTTTTTTGATAAGTAATAAGAGCAGCGAATTGTAATCCTGATATTTTTATGGCTATATCTTCGAGACAAAGTCCTGAATGTATCTACTAGATTCTAATGATAGGTCTTTATACATCTAAACTCAGAGGACGGTAAACAAAAATTTTCCTGAATATTCATTTATTAAAACTCTTCAATAAATAGAGCCTACATGCGGAAATATCCGAAGACGTAGTCTGTTCAAGATATAAATTTCTAGTCCTCTAGCCAGATTTTTAATAATTTTTTTTTATACTTTAAAGATTATGATGACTGGTAATCATATATATTAAATGTCACATTTCTTAGAAAACGATATAATTTTGTTTATTAGGTTTAGCTCACTCTGAATATGCGACTTGAATAGCTATACTATGAATAGAACCTGAGAATAAGAATAAAACTAATTTATTTTTCCCGAAACGTGTAGTGTTTACAGTAACACTAAATCCAAACTGAATACTATTCTAAACTTCCACATTTCACACAACCTACACAATTTACGTAGTCGTCGTGGTTGAGGACTGGCACACTCTTATTTAATATGGACTCGCATATGACTGTGAAGCCTGAACTTTAAGAAGCCAATTAAATTCAAGGCATGGTTAGGCTAGGTTTATTGCAGCATTATTTTTGCTTCGATTTGTGTCCCTTCTCGTTTATTGTAGGCTATCCTCTTTACTTCGTAGCCTGAAAAACCGGAACGTCACTGCACCGCATCGAGAAGAGCGATCACTGGCTAGCTCTACTCAGTCATTAGTGTTGATTCAAATATTCCTTGATTCAGATCTGGATTTATTGTGTTAACTCCCCTTGAGATAAACATATTAAGGCCTTCGTCGATCAAATTCTATATTTACGAATCCAAATCAAACACAAATTATAAATTGTGAAAATAATATATTTTTTATGACTATTTTCATAGTTACTTTTCATAATATTTATACTTTTATATATTGTTACTATAACTATTACTAAACCTGTCTTGCTTTAAAATTAGAGTTTAAAAAAAAAACTTTCTTTTATCTCCACAGAACCATGTTCGCTTACGCCTTGTTGATCTGCCTACCAATGTTGGCATTCGGCCAAGATTTTTTGGCCAACCAAGAGTTCAACAGATTCGACGTTGATGGTGATGGTAACATTGAGCCCAGAGAAGTCCAACAGTACTTCAGAGTAAGTAGATGTTGTTGCAGTGATTGATCGTGTAACATAATTAAAAACCTAATCTAGTGATAGGAAGGCGTGGTGGCTGAGTGATAAATCGCTTGGCTTCTGAACAAAAGGGTCATGGTTTCAAATCTTGGTGAAGACTGGGAGTGTTAAATTTGAGATCCTTAGGAAACCTCTCAGTCTAATAGGTACCTAACATTAGTTGGTTCAAAAAAAATAATTTTGGACATTGTGCTGGTCATTTCTCTGATATATCAACAGTGGGTTACAGAAGCATACGAAACATTTATTACCCAAATCGAACAATTAAATTAGTTCTAGACGTTTGCATATTTTATTGTTTATTATTGCCTGTTTGTGTTCTATGCTATCTCGATGGTCCAGGGCTCAAGATCTGCTCGCCCCCTTCCTCCGTTGTTCTGTGAGAGGTTTGGGCTAGGGTGTACATATCTTCAAATCTAAAGCGACAGCCAAAACATGTCAAATAAACTAACAAACAATGAGACCAGTAATGAGGTTATGACGTAAACAAAGACCCAAGACGTGGTGCTCTTTACCATTAAGTGCAAAGAACAAAACAAAAGACCAAGGTATAATAGACATAAGATAAATAATGGCAGTGCATCTCTTACTCTAACTCAAATATCAAGGTGGTCCTAGTGTATGGCTCTGAAACATGGACAACAATTGAAGCAACAACAGCAAACAAAAAACAGACCTTCATCAACAGATTAACAGATGTCTGAGAAATATCTATAACATACACAGGTACGACATAGTAGAAAATTCCAAACTGAAGGAAGTGAGTGGACATAAAAATATGGAGGTGCAGATCTTAGAGCGGAAAAGATATATCAACAACAGAGCTAGGAAAGCCTTAGAAAGAAACTCCCATGGAACAAGACGTAGAGGAAGAACAAAAAGAACGTGGAGTGGCAGTGAACTAGAGGAAGCCGAGAGGACCGTAAAGAGCTGGGAGGCAATTAAAACAAATAGCAAGAGACAGTGGAGAGTGATGTTTTTACTGAGGCCCTATAGTTCCTGGGGAACGCAAAAGAAAGATGATAATGATCTCTTTCTTTCTTAGTGCAACAAAAACAGTTAAAATTAGATATTTTGAAGCAGGTTTAAAGAAAGTCTGAGATAGGTTCATAAGAAATAAGCTACATTAATTCAAATTGGTTGAAATGCCCTCAGCTAAGTGTTTGTTTGTGCTAATGTGCTATTTGTAAGAAAAAAAAAAGGTTTATTCATTTTGGTAAATTACTTCAGCCTTACTCAACCTTACAATTGTTTTATTGTTGACAAGTTTCATAGACTTCTTATAAATGTTTCTAATTGAACGCATTACTTTCTAGCGCTTTGATGCTGATGGTGACGGCAGAATCTCCAGACAGGAGTACAGAGACGAGGTGGACACTCACCATATTAACAACCAAGAGGCTCATCGCGCTCTCCTTCGTCTCTTTGATGAGATTGATTACAACAATGACAACCATCTTGACCAGTCCGACTACAACACTCTCTTCAACAACGCTGATGCCAACCAAAATGACCTCGTCAACCACAACGAGTTTGTCAAGTGAGTCTAGGCACACACCATCCAACACAAACAAACACACACACACGGAAACACAACATTCACATTCTCTTCATACGTGGGAAGCGTGGTCGAGAGGCCAAGTGCGGCTTGAGCTTGGCTTGCTTGGCTACCTAGAAGGGGGCTCGAGGTTCGACACCCGACTCGGGCAGAGTTGTGTTTACTGAGCGCCCAAAGGCAGCACGGGAAACCAACTCCTAGATACCCCCTCCCCCCCACTGGTCCACAAATGAG
>JADKLZ010000167.1:24269821-24287863 GCA_021533235.1 Biomphalaria straminea
TCCTCCCCCTCTCCCTGACTAGTAACAAAAAGACTACATCCTCCCCCCTGACTAATAAAAAGACTACATCCTCCCCCCTGACTAGTAAAGAAACAAATCTCCAGACCAGCAGGTAATATCCTCTAAATGTTTATGTTCACCAGTAGAGCGTTTCCACTTGATATTATATCAGAACTATTTTAACGTGTTTATGGGGGGGGGGGAAGAGTGGCCGAGAGGCTAAAGACGCTGGAACTTGTCCTTGCTTGGCTACATATAAAGGGTGCTCCAGGTTCGTCACCTGACTCGAGCAGAGTTTTTTCCTAACTTAACAGATACTCGGAGAACCGCCCAGATAACCCCTCCCACAACTGGTCCAAAAATGAGATTGGACCTTAACGCTCTATGCTATAAGAATGAAACAGATAATTTAAAGGCCTTCAGTTGCGAAGACTCTAATTGTGAAACTTCTAAGAACTGCCGTAGGCCTGATATACAATTCTCTTCTTCCCTTAACAGTTGAAACGAGATGAAGAAGTAAAGGAAAGATCACTCTCTTATTTCCGCAGATAGTCCACGAGAAAACACAAGGGTAGTGTTCACACATCTTTTACGAAGACCTCTCTCCTTCCCACTCTCCTCCCCTCTCTCCCTCTCTCTCTCTATTACATGAAATATTATGAGTTACCCGAGAGTCTTTAAGTAAAGTCTTGTCTAAAAAGCCTTTAAGTATACAGCCATGCTATGTACTTACTTATGGAACTCTGCCCTGGTAACGATGCCGTTAGCGTTGTCGTCAGCATTGCGGAAGACGGCGTCCAAGTCATTGGGCTCGATGAATCCGTTCTTGTTGTTGTCCAGAACGTCGAAGAGGTTGCGGTAAGCGTTGGTGATGAGGGGGTCGTGGGTCTCGTTGGGGAAGTTCTCATCGATGGCAGCGGTGTAGTCAGCCCTGGAGATACGGTTGTCGTTGTTGGCGTCGTAGGTCTAAGGACACAAGAACTGATTTAGAAAAGTTATGTCATTTTAAGTCATTGGCCTCTATACAGCTTTAGGTTATCTATTTCTCTCCGCCCCCCCCCCCCGTTCTTCGTAGTGGATTTCCGGTTCGGAAGCCAAGTGTTTAACCAATTAGCGCCTGTTTAGAGCTTTAGGTAACATCTTTCTCTCCGCTCGTGTCCTCTGTGGTGGCTGAGTGGTTAAGCACTTGATTTCCGAACCTTGGTTACTGGGTTTGAATCCCGTTGAAGACATAAATTTTGAATTTCGGGATTTTACGGCACTCTTTCGTCCATCTAGCTCTAAGGAGTACCTGACTTAAGTTGGGAAAGTGAAGGCGGTTTGTCGTTGTGCTGGTTACATGACATCCTGCTCATTAACCGTTGGCCAAAGAAACAAACAGATGACTTTAATATATACCCTATAGATAGCTGGGTTTCAAAAGGAAATGTACTTTTTTTTTAAGTTCTTCATGTAGGAAGCTTAGCATAGGACAGTGAACTAAGATCAAAATTGGGGGAAAAAAATCGTTCGTCTGCCAAATGTATTACCTGGAAAAACTTGGTCAGCTCATCTCTGGTGATCTCATTGTTGAAGTTGTAGTCCAGAGCATCGAAAACACCATCGATGGTGACTGTAAGGTCAGCGGTTGTCTGTGCTAGAGCCAAGGCTGGGAGGAGAGCGAGAAGCAGGAACCTCATGGTTGCTGAAAATACAAAAGTGAGAAATGCACTTGGTATCGTCAAAATAAATGCTGTTGCGGGTGGTCTTCATCAGACAGGAAAACAAAGTAATTTGTGGCATGAAGTATGAGCATAGTAACAGGTGAAAAATTGGTTTAACCAATTTGCGAGTTTGCCATAAAGGATGACTTTATATTGTGATCCTTCTGGTGGACAATGACCAAACCAGCGCAGACGGCGTTGTCTAAGTATTTTGGGGATCTTGGGAAAACCCGTTCGAGCAAGTATTTTAATGATTTCTTGGAGGCATCGCAAGTAAAATGAATTTAGCTTTATCTCTTGCTTGGCATATGTAGTCTGTGACACATTGATTTACAGTACAGTGTTAATAACAACTGCTTCTATTTATTCACTGCTGATCCGGGGGGGGGGCGGGGGGGGCGATCGCCCCCCCTCGGCCCCCCCACTCTGAGGGGGGGGGGACGAATTTGAGTAAGGAAATCACACAATTTGTATACGAATTTATTAGTTATTTTAATAATATATACAAATTAATTATATTTCTACCTATTTTTATATTATTTCGCCCCCCCCTCTAGTATGTTGGCCAAAATGGTTGGATAGGGAGGTGGCGAAGGCTTCGATTCGGCCCCCCCCCCTCACTATTAACTTTCGAGTGGGGGGGCGTTCCAATTTATTTATGTAAATCACAGCTTTTTAATGGAATCAATTAAATATCTTAAATATCTATATAATTAAATCTAGTTATTGATATTTAACAGATCTTTATATTATGTCGTTCCCCAGTTAGTCGATTGGGTGGAGGGGGGTGAATGCATCTACTGCCCTTCCAACCTAAAGCCTTTGAGTGGGGGGGGGGCGGTCTTCCTTTTATTTAGAAATCATAGACTGTGAACAAGGTTAATTGAATTACTAAATAATTTTTACATTATATCGCTACACTTCTGGTATCTTAGCCGCTTCGTTAAGGGGGTGTGTAATTCCTTCTACTGCCCTCCCCACCCAAGCCCTCCGAATGGAGGGGCGGTCATAGTTTTATGAAGAAATCATAGTATGTGAACTAAATTAGTTAATACTTTCGCAATTTTTTGTTTAGAGTTTAGAGCTTTAAATTAAAGTTTTGTAACAAAACAAAGTTACAAACAAGCAAATTGAACAAAATGTATCACTTACTAATGAGCTTTTTTTAAAATATTTTTTTTTAATACATTTTTTCTTTGGCGGCGATCCTCAAAGTCTTAATCTGAATATTTTGGGTATCTTACCTATTCAAGGAACATTACATTTGCAATGTAGTAAAACATTATTCAAAAGGTCCCTTTTTAATAGGATGAATTATGAGCTGTGGATGTCAGGAGAATGCGTTTCTGCAGTGAAGAATGCAAGAAAACGAATTTGGGGTCGGGGCTCCGCCCCGATCCCCACTGGGGAAGCTTACCGCGCTCCCCTAGACCGAATAACTGGATCCGCTAGTGGTCTGAGTATAGCAAAACTTACACAGCAATCAGTATGCGTTGTTAGATATTGCATTGTGGATCCCAAGATAACATAATTCGTATACGGCATCAAGTTTGTTTTCATCAATCAGGCTGGAGGCTTGGCCGCTTCATAACCTTTGTTTTCTCTATTCTAATAGTTAGCTGTTAGCCTAACCTCTTTGCAGGCCTGTGAAAAGCGGAACATTAGTTTTTTCTGTATGCATGAAACTGCCGCTGCCTCATCCGCTGAATGTATCAGTTATTTAATCTACGAATGTCAAAATATGATTTTGGTACAGGGCTTGGATTATCTTGGGTTTTTATATGTGAAATCTTGGTGAAACTTTTTTTTTTGTCAAAAACATTTCAAGATAGCTGACGAAAAAAAAATTAGCAGACTCAGAAATTGATGTACGAAATTTAAAAATTTATAGTCATTATTAATGTAAACACTAGTATTTTAATGGTGTAATTCATTCAGAAACATTCAGAAGATAATGTGGAATCCAGATTGGGCATGTCAATGTTTATTGTCACAAAGATGATCAATATCAAGTTCATTTTTGCAACAATAATCAATTTTAGCTTGCCTGCAAACCAAAATATTAGTTTATTCTCTCTTTAACCAGTACAAATTTAATCTCAATGTCCGCCATTTTCTTATACTTATTTAATATATTATTGATGATTAGTTGACCCTTAATTATGTCATTATGTTTTAAGAAAATAATTACAAATCAATACATAATATTAAACGAAAACAAACCCATACCGCCAAATTACTTACTGGGTTGAAGTGTGAGCAGACGACCAAGTCTAATGATTTGATTGGTGGAATTGTTCTGGTATTTATTATTTCTCTTCGAGGTCAAGGTCATCGTTTGTGAGACCTCAGCCAGGTGACTCAATCGTGATTCCATTTTCAAGTCTTGTGTTTGTGTTGATTTTTTTTTTATTCGGAAAGAGACATCTAGGTCTAAGTCTAGATCTAACTTTTTTTTTTTAAGCTCCGTAAAGTATTTCGATGTGATGACACTCCGATTATTTAATGAACTTGTTAAGTATATATACAAATAGTAATGCTTTGCATGTAGATTATATATTTTTGTATATATGACAGGTTTACATTAGGACGTACTGTTACTATTGTTATAATATAAGAGACAAGGCCAACTCAACGAGACATATATTTATTGATAAGACATCACAAGCACACAAATAACATCTTCATTATACTATAGTGTCTCTATTTCCACTTCTCTAGCCTTGGGCGGAAATCGTTACTCTCTTCTGTAAACATCTTGTTATAGTCCGTTCACTAGAGGTGCGCTAGCCAGACTTGCGATGCGCATGGCGAGGTCGTAACATTGCCCCCGTCTTAACACTTTTCGTCCCGAAAAGAAAAACAATGCAGATGAGGTTTGACAGTTCAGGTGGAGGTCGATCAGTGGGAGCCACAAGCGGCAGGTAGGGTGTGCCCCACAAAGTTCTTCCTCATTGTTTTCCTCCAGTACCGCTTTCTCTTTCTCCAGTTGACCAGGCTGTTGTTGAGACGATGGCGTGGCCGTTTGACACTCAACGAGATAGTGTCGAGCCTTGTTTTCTTCAGCACAGCCGTTGATCGGACACGCCGTTTCAGCAGACCCTCCCGACAGACGTCTCTCGTAGGGACTGCAGGTTCAACTTCTTCCACGTTGAAAACCAAGTCCAATGTGCCGCAGTCATCCTCAGCCAACAGTCTCACGTCCAGGAGATGAGTCTCTTCAAGTTCAAGTGGAAAATGTCTTCCACTTGACATCTCAGATTTAAAGTGGGTTGACTGACATTCATTTATGCCAATATCCATGATGATGTCAGAAGTACGCATGCCCTGTTGATGGTTTTCTTGGCATCCACATTCTCTGTGTGATGCGCCGCACGTACAGTTAATACTCAAGTTCTGGATGCAGTTGTCGAGCTTCACATTTCCCTCATGAGCACCGGCAGATAGGCAGAGGTCTTTAAGGTCTATAGCAATAGACCTTAGACGCAGACGCAGACCCAACGTTGTCTCGATCTGTCCGGCTGATTGAGGTACTGGTAACAGGTGCAACAGGAACAAACGCCTCGGGCACATAACAGACTTCAGTTTCTTCATTTCTCTCTTTCCGGTCAAGATCGTCGCAGAAATCGTTGTCACGTTTCTCGTCTTTAAAGTCACAACCACAAGACTTGCCCACAACACAGACGGCGCTCCGATCCCCAGAGTCTCCGTTCCCACTGTTTGTACAGCCACAGTCCTGACCATGCAACTTCTCCACCAACGAGTCTACAGGCAACCGTTCCTTCAACAACGAGTCTGTTCCTTCATTAACTTGCGTTACCACTTTATCAAACTGGTCTGTTTGTCCTTCCACTTGTGATTCACTTTCATCTACCTTGTTCCCCACACTGCTGATTTGCTCACGCACCGCATCAATATCTTCCGGTATTCTTCCAATGAGCCCAACCATATCCGGCTCTATTTCAAATAGGTATGTCTCCGGATCTTCGTCTTCAACTACCAAGGCTTGCCGGAGACGAGCTGTAAGCACCTCCTTGGTACCACCAAGCTTCTCATATCGGTCACGGAGTTTCTGCCTAAGTTCTTTAACTGAGAGCTGGTCTAATGTTTTCAAAGATGTCGTTGTGATCAAATCCTACCTCCTCTCGTTGAGTTGCCTATAAATCCTCACTTCTGGCACCATTGTTATAATATAAGAGACAAGGCCAACTCAACGAGACATATATTTATTGATAAGACATCACAAGTACACAAATAACATCTTCTGTTTACTACAGTGTCTCTATTTCCACTTCTCTAGCCTTGGGCGGAAATCGTTACTCTCTGTAAACATCTTGTTATAGTCCGTTCACTAGAGGTGCGCTAGCCAGACTTGCGATGCGCATGGCGAGGTCGTAACACTATATAATGTAATCATTTCCTGTCTCGTTTGAAATAAATTCAATAAAATACAAAGTTTACAAATAAATTTTCAAGTACTCTAGTTTTTTCCTTACAAATAAGACTTCACAAATCATTTTAGATTTAATAATTCTATTTATTACATTTATACAGTAGCTGAGGTAATGGCGACTGTGCGTATTTAAAGATTTTTTTTTAGTTCCCCTAGGTAAAATTTAATACATCAATATTAGACTCCCGGATCACTTGCATATTTAAAAACTTTGAAATCGTAATTGCTTAAACATAGACCAAAACATGTTTTTTTATAAGACTTCTTCCGAAAATAGCCAAATGTGTCTTTAAGACTTTCGTTTAAAAAATCTTTGAGGACATTACTGTATTTTTACAACAGTTTTTTTACCGCTTGATCTTATCATAATTAACTAGTAAAAACACTGAAGACAAAATGTAGGTCAATATATAGGCTAGTGATTGCGTTTAAATAGTGCACTGTTTCCCAAACTGTGTTTTGATGATCCCCAGAGTTCCGTGAGGCCTATATAGGTGTTCCATGAACTGCTGGATTCATTAGTTAGTAGGCCACCACGTGAATTAACCTCTCTAACAATAAGCAAAGTGTTCCGCTAAATACTCAGAATGTGCAAAGTGTTTCACTCAATACTCAGAATGTGCAAAGTGTTTCATTGAGGAGAATGTTTTCGAAACACTGAAAGAGTGGTTCTGATAGTCAATAGGTCTCCGAAAGGTACTCGAGTTTGAGTTTGTATCTTACGTACATAGAAGCAGATGAGTGTATCGTCTGCCCATGTATATAATATATCTACGTAATTATATTGTGTTTTTTTTAAAGAAAGTTGTCTATAGACAAGTGGAACTTCTTTTTTGTTAAAATGGTTTTGACTACAAGAACCGATAACTACTTGTGTTTATCAACTCAGGTACCACAGAAAACATTAGTTCTTTAAGAATCTTCCTTATATTCTACTTATACTTGTATTGGATGCTGTTCGCGGTCGTTGACTTAGAGCACCAAACAGTCGGTAGACAACTCAAATTCTATTAGCCTTAGTGCGGCCCTTATCTTATAAAATAGTAACGAGATTTAAAAAAAAAGGTGACTGCTGTGGTCCTACCGGCCCATTAGGGTACCGGCCCACCGGGCATTTGCCCGAACGCCCATATAGCCAGTCCGCCCCTGGTGAATAACCTCTTTGGTGAACTAAACTAATTAGAACTTTGGTGACAATATTAGAAAACTCAACTTGAGATAAAGTTTAATTAAATGTAGTAGACTTAAGTAATAATATAAAATGGTATTGGGAAAAAAAAAACTAACTACAATAACTCGTCTTTTCATTCTGCTAAACTGGAGTCGTCTCTCCTATCGATGACCGATGACGACAAATTAGTTTATATTGCATCATTCACAACAAGTCGCTTACATCATCCCACCGTCAATATAAACACACACACACACATACACACACACTACTTAGTTGGTCTCCCTAAGTCTTATAGCGACTGTGGTTCATCTCAAACACTTTTTTTTATGTGACTATTTTGGAGAGACACTCCCGTCCACAAATATCGAAGTTAAGGTGATATCGCTTTGGTGGTAGAGTTGCTGGCCATTTTTCGTATGGCAGAACTGAGGCCCATGTCCATAGCTTTCTTGGTCACTGTCTCTCCAGTTTGATTACATCAAAGTAACGGACGTGGGGGCGACCAGGTTTTTTTTTAGCCAGACGCGAGTCGCTCGTAAAGAATGACATTATGGATGCGATTTTCCTCCATCCGGAGAGCATGTCCAGGCCAGCGCATGCGGCGGTGTCTGAGGACTGTAAAGATGCTGGGAAAACCTGTTCGCGCAACCTTAATAATGCATTAGATGAGGCTCCTGACTCCTGACCCGATGCTTTCAGGATCCTGGAAATTTGTAGTGTCCCCTTCAGACCTTGCGATCTATGAGGCAGATGATGTTAAGGTCATCTGTTTCTTTGGCCAACGGTTAACGAGCAGGGTGTTATGTGGCCAGCACAAAGACCAACCGCCTTTACTTTCCCCAACTAAAGTCAGGTACCCATTATAGTTGGGTGGACTCAGGGGCGCTCTAAAAATACCGAAATTCAAAATCTTAGTCTTCACCGGGATTCGAACCCAGGACCTCGGGTTCGAAAGCCAAGCGCATAACCATTCGACCACCGCGCCCCCTTGGAAACTTCTACAGAGACCATACGTTATAGTAAGCCTCAACACTGACCAGCGACGTCTCTACTGTGGTCAGTGGTGACCAATAGCTTGTCGCCATATCATACAGACATGTGAAGTGACAAAGAGCTATTGGACTCCACTGCCCCCAGATGTCCACGTTGCAGGTAAGTGTTCAGGACTTCTATGACGACTGGTTTCGATTCTATCCCGTAGTGCAACATGGATTCACAAGGACTCGGTACCATGTTTTGGGATGGGCAAAAGAAGACGGGGGTGCGATTGAAGCTTAATCGTAAATGATATGCTCCCTCCCCCCCCCCCCACACACACCAAACGACTAAAATGTTACTCAGCCATGCATCATTTTCCTCTCTACTTTCTAGAAACTGTGTTTCCTGGGGCGTAGCCAGGGATTTGGGAGCTCAGCGAAATTGAACTCTTTAGGGAGCCCCTGCATTTTGACATTCGACATCATGTCATAAGATAATGACGTAATATTTTATGTAAAAACTGATTTCGGACACTCACTTGGATTTTTTAATTTGGACACCCCCCCCCACCTTCCTTCCTAAGTAGGCCACTGTGTGTTTAATTTGTAGAACTATCCCGTTAGGCTCGGAAAAAAAAAAGAGTTGCAACGACATTTTAAAGTAAATTATCAGAATCACACGAACACACACACACAATGAGTATGGCCGACGTCATTCAAAATTCTAGAAAATTAACTTTATTTATTTTCCAAAGGAAGAGTTCCTTTTCCTTGTTGACTAAGATAAGATCTACAGACACCAAGAAGACTTTAAATCACACACAGTATACTGTGTACAAACTTTTCCTCACGTCAGGTTATGTAAGAGATACTTTCTGCTGAGGAGATACAACATTAACTAAAATAAGTTCCACATAGATAAGCTAAGAATACAATTCTTCATTTGTGCTATTGAAAGATAAACTAAGATGGTCCACTTTTAATTAAAGATAAGAAATATGTGCACTCTACTTCACCAGTTTTATTTTAAACAAACGTATTTTAATTACAAGTTTTATATTCTGCAGAACACTGCCACCTCCATATAAATCGGGCATATCGGTTCAAGAGGCTTAGGGCCTTGCACTGGAGTTTTATGCCTCCTAATGTGAGCCGGAATGTTGGGCTGCACACTGGGCAGTTAGTCCAGCTGGAGCTAGTGTCATTGGTCTTTTTTTTTTCTGACACTTTTCTTCTGTCAGCACTGTTCTCTTGTCGTCTGCAATATTCGCGCCAGTTTTCACATCACGGCGCCATGATGTTCTATCTTGTGGTTCCGTCTCCCAGGAGTCAGGGTCAATGTTGAAGGCTTTCAGGGTGCCCTACAAAGGTTTTCTTTGTCTTTTAGGGATGCCCATCGCTAACTGGACTTTATTAAGATTGTATGAATGCTTTACAGGCCTGTTACACTGCGATAGGCCTTGCCTTGTAGTTGTTGATGCCTGTCTGATGTCGGCAGATTACCCTGAAGATGTCTGAGTTTCTTGTTTGTGTGTATTCAATGCGACTAACACGAACAGGTGTTAGACAAATTAACAAATAAAATTAAAACTTGTAAAGCACAGATGATGTTTTAATACTAAAAAGGTCGCAGTTGAGTCTCTGTCTTTAAATCAAGTTATCCCTAAGAAAGCCAACTGACTAAGAACACCAACTGACTATTTACATCACAAATTCCTAACCCAGCTTAGTCGTGACGTCACTAAAAGTCGCGTGCCAAGTCTGTCAACTATGGTGCGTCTCTATACAAACATATAAAACTAAGTGTCTGACACTACAAATTGCATTGTTTTCAAACAGGAAATAGTAGATATAGATTCTCGCGGCATATTTTGGGCGGCATGCTATAGGAATTGGTCTCCAGCAAACTAGTAATACTCCTGATCCAGAGGTCGCAGGCTTAAATCCAAAATGTTCCATAGACTGTGTGTTCTTGATTTTTGGTCTCATATAAATGGATTGAGAATGCAGGATTAGAGTTTAAACCATTTTTATCAGGCCCCCTATAAAAAGCTGTCCAATCAAGCTTGCTGTGATTAACAAGATTATTAAGTGATATATGTATTATTTTACTATCCACATACACGTTGTATTGTTGTATATCAGTTTAACACTCTACTTAATTGCTGTTATCTGAAAATCATATTCGGCTATGACATCTGGATTTAAAAGAATCCTCAGATATCTTACAGTTTTATCCAGTTTAAATCAGGTCCTGTAAATAGATAGATAGATAGCTGATAGATAGATAGATCAACGCATCGACCATCATTTTTACAAAATCGGAAACAAGGGAGACCAAGCAAGCAATTGTACTCCATTAAATTACTACATGAGTTAATGCCCTTGTTTCCTTCCACGGAAACTGCGTGACGTCCATTACCGCTACAAGCTGGAATAAAATTATGACATTGAAATTAAAAGTGAACTAATTTTCAGACTCTTATAATTCACTATGGCCATTATGTGATAGTTGGTCGCCGCCATTGTTAGGTCAAAGCATTAACAAATTTATTGGATCTCAACAAAAGTTTTCTTTTCTTCTCGCTCGGTAGCTTTCTGGGTTTCGTAAGGACATTTTTAATTTCACGTGGTTTCAATTAGATTTTTTTTTCTTTCTATAATACCTGGCTAACTGCCCTTGAATTCAGTTGGAGTTAATGCCCATCACAATGGAGTTGAAATTTTAATTTGAAGAGTTGACGACAAACGGAAGCAATAATTATCTGGCCATGTCGATGTCTTACCGGAAGTAGCTGTGAAGCGAAAGTTGAGCGGGATTTTAAATTCCGCGGAAGACAAAGGTGTTTTATGTTTTTATTTTTTATTTTATTTTAGTCAGTTTGACTGCAGGGATTCGAAGTTCATTCTTAAATACGACGCCTGCTCTCTCTCTCTCTCTCTCTCTCTCTCTCTCTCTCTCTGTCTGTCTCTCTCTTTTTTTCTCTCTCTCTCTCTCTCTGCGCCTTTCCTTGTTTTGTTTTTTTCGTTGAAATATGTTATCTTTTAGAATTTTCACTATCTCGCGTATGCTACATCCTTCCCCTCCCCCTCTCTCTCTCCTCTCTCTACCTCATCTCTCTCTCTCTCTCTCTTTTTAAAGACGTTTTCACTCTCTCTTTCTCTCTTCTTTTCCTAGCTCCTCTCCGCTCTCTCCCTCTCTCTCTCTCCCTCTCTGTCAAGGTTATGATACATATGAAACTAAAAAAAAACAACAAAAAAACATTTTTCCCCAAACTAATGTTTGGCTATTAAAACAATGTATTTCCACGACTGGACATTAAATAGGCGCCCATTACATGAGTGGGGCGCAACGTTTGGCTGACTGGATAGCTCCCAATGTGTGACAAACGAAGCAATGAAAAGGCCTCCTTGAGTAGCCAGCAGAAAAGCGTCCAGTGTATAGATGACGAAGAGACGCCTAATACGTGATTAACTTAAAGGCCTGACGTATGGACGTATTGTATGAATTTTGAAAAATATAAAACAACGTTTATTTCTATCGAAGTAGCACCCAACGTTTATCTAACGTACTAGCACCCAACGTATTCCTAACTTAAGGAGCGCCTAACTTGTAACTCCCCTAGGAGGCTACAGTATATTTGCTAAAGCTGTAACATTTTCAACTTTTTTCTCATATTAAAAGCTGAATTTATTTCTAGCATGGTTTTTTTATTCGACGATTTCCTGATTTGACGCCATATGAGGACCATTGCACGGCTGGACGACGTTATTGATGGTACTTAGCAGTCTAGTCAATACCAGCGACAATACCAGTTTACGGGTAATAACGGAGTAAAAAAAAAGGGGGGGGGGAGTGTCGTAGGTGTGCGTAAAGGTGCCTACAAGTGGAGGGTGAACGGAGGGAGGGGGAGTTGCTTTTGAAGTGACTGGTACCTTGCCATGCACGTGTGACCAGACGGAAGAGGTACCCAGAGATTGTCAATGTGGCATTGTTTCTGGGGTTGTGCGTGCCTGCGTGTCCCTTAGCGCGTGCATGCGTCTGTGTATGAATGAGGCTACTACTTCCATGGGCTGCCCACATTAATTAAGTTTTTCTCACAGCGATATCGCTGTATATAAGAAAAAAACGTGTTTTATGCACACGATCACAAACTATGACGTTAAACCTTTTTTAACAGGACAAAGATGACAATTTGTGTTTCGAATGCGCATGTATAGAACTATGCTCAGAGAACAGGAATGGAGAAAGACGGTCAAAGATCTTGGGTGGTGCCACAAAGTTCCAGCATAATGGATGGGTGAAACAAAGAAATGCCTCAACAACTTTGATTCAACAAGTTTTCCTTCTGGTGAAGTAGCTATTGGAAGACATTCAGTCAGTCTTCATCACATTGGATATGTTGTCTTCTGTGTTATGCATAACGGTGTGAACCTAGCAAATATCTCTAAAACCAATTTTTAAATTTAAAAAAAAAAGAAAATCTAGAAATTAATGACAATTACATTTCCCGGACTGCGTTCCTCGAACTACTAAAATAAATAACTAGTAGGAAGGGCCGGTCCTAACAATTGCGGGGCCCTATGCGAAACTGATTGCGCGGGGCCTAGTTTGGGTGGAAATAATAATAATAAGTGAAAATTAAGATTTTGAATTATAAAAAAAATTCGACTTTGAATTTATTCATTCTTTACTAAGTACAAAATTGCGATTACAATTCACTTTACTCTACGAGCCTTACGGCCTATGGCATATTTATATGCCAGTGACTATAAAAGTAAATAAAGTATTGGAACTTCCGATTAAGGTGAACACTCTCTTACTTTTTACATTTTATTACACGAAAGCTGACAATGCCTTTTTTTCTTATATCGCTCGTAGGATTGGCGTTTTCCGCAATGAATGACACCAACAAATGACAATTTTGTCTATTTTTCAGGAGATTTTTATAAATTCAGGAGATTTTCAGGAATTTTTCATATATATTTTGCAATTTAATAATTACACATAGAATTAGCCCGGGGCCTATGAAAGTGCGGGGCCCGCTGCGATCGCATCGGTTGCAGTGGCTTAAGACCGGACCCGCTAGTAGACCACCAGGTCAATTAATGACATTCGGTAGATGAGCAAAGTGTGGGCTAAATAGTTTTAATGATTGAAAAGTTTCTGTACGGAACACTGGTCTACTGAGCTACTCTATTGAAATCTAAGGGAGTAACCTTTAATTGAGTACGAAGTCCAGCAATTCTGTATTGTAGTATATAACGCAGTTATTCTATAATGTACTTACATCAGTAAATGTGTAATTCAATACAAAGTCCAGAAACTCTACGGTTTAAAACAAATTACAGTAATTGTACAATTTAGCTATAAATCCAGTAAGTTATTAATAAACCAAGACCTGTAATTATACCTAGGCTATAAACTCAACAGATTGGTACTGAACGCCAATATTGAAACAATACGCTCACACTATCAAAAGTACAATATAATACCAAGAAAAACAATTTCTTTTAGTAAGTAATGAAGACAGTGATTTTACAAATAAATACTAAGCCTATCAATATTAAAACTCGGTTCTTATATCAGTCTGAAATGTAATACTAAGTCGGTTATTCTACAATATAGTTCTGAAATAAGTGAGTCTACAATTTCAAACAAACTTTAGTAGCTATGTAAGAAGTAAGAACTAAGCTTAGTAAGCTACAAATAAGTAGTCAACTAATATTGTTAAAGGTTTCTGCCTAGACCAGATCAGTTATCGAATATCACTTTATACTATCTTAAGATACTTTCTTCATATTCTCTCTCTCTCTCTCTCTCTCTCTCTCTCTCTCTCTCTCTAATATCACTTTATACTATCTTAAGATACTTTCTTCATATTCTCTCTCTCTCTCTCTCTCTCTCTCTCTAATATCGCTTTATACTATCTTAAGATACTTTCTTCATATTCTCTCTCTCTCTCTCTGTCTCTCTCTCTCTCTCTCTCTCTCTCTCTCTCTCTCTCTCTCAGCAGGGTATCTAATGACCGACGTGCCCACCCCAACACGACAGAAGCAACACGCCGTACAGGTCATCATCTCTTCTGACAAGTCTCTGTATCGAATCATTAAAGTTCCAGTCACATTGCCCCCCCCTTCTCCCACATACTCACCGCCCCTGGACACGGGGTGGGTCTAGAAGCAAGATACATTCGTTTTTAAAAAGTTATTGGGCTATTTGAGTGAACAAAAATTAGACCAAAAAAAAAAAGCTATCCTCCACACTTCTACTACCCACCCTCCTTTCGGAAACACCCCCCCCCCTCGCTCCCTCCCTTTCAACTTCAACACAGCTTTTACCACACACTATGTCTAGCACCGTCACCGCCCCAGGGTGCCTGACGAGAGTCAGGTGTAGGGATTTGACGCTAGAGATAAAGTTATGAGAACTCGATACGCGACAAATCAACGTCACATCGCTCCAAGCGCGCATCCCCCCCCCCCAGCTCCACCCTTTTATTCGGGCAACCTGCCCCCCTCTTAACAAAAAAAAAATTATATAAAAATCTAAAACTGTGTAAGATTGACTGAAGACTGCTTGATGCTCAATTAAAACTCCAATAACACTAAAAGAGCATTTCATTCTATACCAGGAACATTTTATTATAAGTTCAGGAATCATAACAGCGGTTTGCGAATGCTTGCGCGCGCACTGAGAGAGAGAGAGAGACAGACAGACAGACAGACAGACAGACAGACAGAAAAGAGAGTGAGAACTAAAGAAAGAGAGAGATCTAGCATTGAACATTTTTATTGCGGAATGCTGATTTGCGAATTTTAGGTAAGAATACCGCCTGGGCATCTAAACAAATACTCCAGAGTAACCTTGATTACCTACCAAACTTTATTTTATGGTGTGGACAACAAGCTAATATTCCTTCTCTGGCACTGCCAGGGTCGAGATTGTTTAGAGAGAAACACAATCCATTGATGTCCCTGTAACAGTTTCCACTGAGACATTCTGACAGGGAACGAGAATCTTCTTAACATTGCTAAGGGCCTTGATGGTATTTGTGAAGTTACCATTATCACATCGGTTGATATAAATGGTTTCTCGCATTAAAAATGATTTTTCTTATCTTATTTTGTATAATATAGACGTTACTTGAAAAAAAATAAGATGATTACGTCCTACGCGTCATGGATCTAGTCGTGAATTTCTCTACTTTAAAACTATATTTAAGAAAATGACAGAATAGTTTTAGTATATGTAGGGGAAGTGGAATTACGGGGAATTAAAAAGGGGACATGAGGAAACTCTAGCGACTGACTATTTATGATCTTATAACAACTTGTTCTCAATAGAGAATTTCTGCTAGGTTGATGCTTAAAGGCACCCTGTATGTTGTCGAATTCAAAGTTTGCATGCATTCGTTATTCTTGTGTGGTTTGTAGACCTATTTCAGCACTCCCTTATGTTATACAAGACCACTTATCAGGTCTTAGATCCCAATCTCATTCACATTTCAGCTCTTTCGGTGAGGTTCACACTAACTGTTGAAACGTTTCTCGGTCGATGTTTAAGAAAACTCGATAGACTGACGTTCGTGGAGGAGAACTTCTTAGATCTGGACGTGTGATGTGGAGGACTTCGCTTGCGCGGACTAGACAACGCCTAAATTGGCTGATAGTAAGGATTAGGGCATTAGAGTCTACTTAACAGCTTAAGAAGTATGACGTTTCTTTTTTAAAGGTCCGGTCTAACTTGGCCACTGGTTCTTTCACGGGTCACTCTAGTCGCTGTTTTGGGAAATGTCTCTCCTTCTTTTGATTGACATGTAATACGCTTAGACTTTGGTGGGATTTCCCGCCCCTCCCCGCCTTCTTCTTTCTCTTCCTCCCCACGGCGTCATCTCCCCCTGTCCAGTTCGGTGGAGCGCCTGGCTATCTGCAAAACCTCTTCCAGGACCGTTTTAATTTGACTGCTGTCAGTGGGAGTCGCACCGTCAAATGTAGTGACTTAACTGACAACTCTTTCACGTGTCACACGCAGGCACGCACAGACACGCACAGCGAAAACTTATTCAACATAAGGTGATTTTTTTTTCCCTTTCTTCTTCTTTGTTCTTTTAGTATGTCCTAGTGTTTTAGCTTTGTTAGGGATGTTGTTGAACTGAACTGCTGAACTGACTTGATCATCTTATGATATATTTATTTACTTCACTGGCACAAAGACTTAGACAAAATAGACTAATTAAAAAAGCATCGTATATCATTCAAATACAGCTACCATCTTTTGAAGAGCCTTTTTCTTTAAATATGCCTTTCCAAAACACTCACGATTCTTAAAGACAACCTGCACACATTAAACGACTGTTACATCAGATCTGAACGAAGTGGTCGTCTCCTATCCAACTAAAAAAAAAGATTTAAAAACTTTTTATCGCACTTTCGGTCAGAGTGTTACGAGGTCAGATGTCGTCATCGAGAAGTACATAGAAGTCAAATTCATAAAGCGCTGGTTGTGAATGTGTATTGTGTTTCGTGTGAGAATGTTGTTCGAATTCTTCATCGATAATTTTATTATACAGTAGTCACGCTGAGATTGTCAATTGTAGTCAAACAGAATTCCCATTTGATTTGATCAATAAAAATTATCTTATCTTATCTTATCTTAGTGTCCTCAACAAAGCTAAGTACTTATAGGAGGGAGGTTTAAATAGCTTTTAACTTCATCAAACAAAACCAGAAAACGGACAGAATTTGAAAGCAAACCTTTTTTAAAATACAAAGCTTATCTAAGGTGAAGAACAGCCAAATCACTGACTTTTATCTCAATGCTACTGGAATAAGCTTTTTTTCTATATAAAAGTGAAATTGCTATTAGAGCATAGAATGGGTTGCCTGAGTCAGCCAAGAAAAGTCATCGATTAACATGCATGACTAGATTGACATTGGAACGTGCGTTGGACGTAATAGTTTTAAGTAACGTCTATATTTGTTAAGATAAGTAAAAAAACTAATTATTAATAAATATTCATTGATTAACAAATTTAACACAAAAAAAAAGATTCATGTATAGTCTTTGACTATAAAGGATTGCGAAAAATTTCAAATAGATTCGAGAATGGGAATTAAGGAAAAAACGTAATAAGAGGAATAATTCCACATGTACAGCCACATCTCAATAAGCAGCATTTATCTTCCCTTTTTCGATACCAAACAAAATAATTATTTACCAATCATTAACTAAATAATTTGTTGTTTTTGAATTGATTCATGTTTTTTTAGGTATAACTAATAATTGCGTCAAGTTTCAACTTGATTCGAGAATGGGTGTAGGAGAATAAAGCGTAGGAAAAATGGTACCAGACAGAAAGAGCGATTTGATATTGGTTTTGTAACAAATTAAGACGTGTACACTAATCTGGCTGGCTTCTTCTGTCGTAGAACGATTGTGGCTCATCCTGTAATGCCTTCCTTCGTGTGATAATAGAGTGGTATTCAGGAAAGAAATCCCCGTCCAAATACATCTTTAAATAAAAGTAACAATTAGAAGCCGGCTGTCACAATCTCCTCTCTCTAGTGCTTGACGTCACGATCTGTTCTTGTGGTGTTGTTAGATGTCGCTAGCTGTTAGGAGAGAAGTCTTGTGTCGCCGGGGATTGTATTTTAAATAATCCTATACTCTTAAGCGAGCAATTCTTGTATATATATATATATATATATATATATATATATATATATATATAT
>JADKLZ010000167.1:24304008-24316508 GCA_021533235.1 Biomphalaria straminea
TCCCCTGCGCGCCATTATTAGTAATGATGAGATTCCTGCCCGGGCATCTTCACCCGGGCGTGTTCGCGAAATAGGTTTTTAATTCAGGCAGCAGGCCCCCATTGATACGCCGCTGAATGGGTCACATGATCGGTCCGCTGCTGCGATGCGGTGTGACGAAGCGTGGTTCTGACACGTAGTGGCGCCGGGGCGATATCCCACCCGGGCGCTCCAACGAACCATCCGATTCCCCTTTTTTCTTCCTAGCCTTTTTTTTGTGTCCACTCCCTCCCTCTTTCTGTCTTTCTCCTTCTATTCGGTCTATACTCAGTCACAAATCGAATCAACCCTCGGGGCGTTTTGTCAAGAGTCTGATGAGACACAGGGGTAGAGATGCTGGGGACATTATAAGGGTCAGTGCACCTCATTGTGAAGTGATTGAGCCTCTAAAAGTCCGTCCGCTGGTATCACATTATGGCCACGAAAAAAAATAACTCGGAATTCGTTTTGTTTATTTACGCTTCGTTTAGTGTGTGTATTTTCTCCATTCACCACCAAGCCAGTAGCATTAAATGGTTCACATTTTGCTACTTTTAACGCAAGCCAGCACCACGAAACGGGAATTCCCCAGAAAACTGAAGACAAAATTACTTCAGGATAGAGATACTTGGATTTATTTGATCTAGAAATCTTTTATTCTAAAGATGTCTTTGGTGTTCTCGCGAGTTATTGTATTCTTTAATCGAATATCAAAACGTTAAATTCTTTAACTCGGATATGACACGCTGCCCTCGGGCCCTAGTTTGTGACAGTTTGTGTATCGATGATCTATTGCATTGCATTACTATGCCAAATATGGCGAGATAGTCCCTTAACAGTTTTCAATATTCACATGAAAATGAAAGTAGTCTTATAAAAGATTGTGTTTATTCGTTTAGCAGACACTTTCAGAGTTAACACGATTGTCTCAGACAAAGTTGATCACACGACAAATGGTTCACTGGCATTGGAATCGCCGACAAATTTACTTACGGCAAACGGCTTACGCAACACATGTCTCACACGACAAATGGCTCAAACGACTAATGGCTCACACGACAAATGGCTCACAAGGATAGAAAGGCATTGTTAAAAGTTAATTCACGTTTTGAATGTCTACACTATTAGCATTGTGTCGTCATTTCTTATAATCTATTACTTTGCATGCCTTTGCATGATTCTATGTAGTATACATTCCACTATAGTCTGGAGGTTATATGGGAGTGGTTTACTCAACGGCAGGCCCACCAGAAGGCGTGGTCAAAGGCAACATCTTAATATCGGTAATATGAAGACCGACTATCGATCACAACATGCCAACCCTTGATGGCTAACAGTCTACAGACATATATTTACAAATATGAGTCAAAGGGAGAGAGAGAGAGAGAGAGAGAGAGAGAGAGAGAGAGAGAATGAGAGAGAGAACGAAAAAGACACAGACAGACAGACAGAAAAAGAGAGAAAAATTTCCAAACCACTTCATCTGGTAAAAGAACGCTACAATATTTCAGTTCTATATCCTATCAGGAGGCATCACCTAGCGCCCGAGGCTCCCCCAGTTCAAAGTATTCTTTTTACCAGCCAGTCAACCGGTCTTCACTCTTGTTTTCCTTCCGTCACACTTCCCCTTTTCATAAATACATCTCAATGACTACCCCTCCATAACTAACGCCACATCCAGCTTCACACTACCGATATCTGCTTTTTAAAAAAAAAAAACAAATCTTGTATTAAGTCAGTCTGTCTGTCTGTCTGGTAAAAAAAAGTTTGTACACGTTATTTCTCCTACACCAGATTTCGCATCAAGTTAAAATTGTGCACTTAGTTTGGTATTTCTTGTACCTGAAATAAAAGAACACATTTCTTGCTTTGAAAGTATGGAGAGACATTTAAAAAGATTGTACATGCAATTCTGTTAGACGCATTCAAGACAAATCTAGTGTTTATTACTGAGCCAGTGAATGTTGAAGAGTATTTAAGTGAAAATTTTAATGGAATGAGATGGTCGTGACATAGAGGTTGGAATATATTCTTTCTATTGACGATATTTCCAAGCTAATTAGGGTGAATTATGGAAGGGCGTTGAATAAATCAAAGAGTTAATGTAGAATAAATTAAACAGTTTTTGGACATAAACGTGACCAGACAACATACAGACAGACAACACAAAATCTAATCGCGGATTTTTGGCTCCAGCCAATAATACCTTTGCAATTTGATTTTTTTTTGTTAAATATTTCTATTGAATGCTGGCTAATGAGGATATACCGAGAATAAAATACAAAGGTTAAATAGAAGGCTTTTTACACGAAATGCGGCGCTCAGGCTGCGAATCTGTCCAAACCGTGTCTTATTTAGAACGTAAGAGGTGTACGAAACTTCATGCTAATCCATAAGGCAGATGATGAGATCTCTTGATACATAAACCAGTCAATCGGTAAGTCAAGTGGTATTTTGCGCAGTTATAAAGCTAAAAGGATCTAGCGAGCTCTCATCCACCCTGCATTGCTGTATGCCTCAGAAACGTGGACAGCGTACAGAAAACATGCAAAGAAACTGAATCACTTCCACATGACATGTCTAAGAAAGATACTGAATGTCAAGTGGCAAAAATACCAGATACTGAAGTCCTTCGAAGAGCGGGTCTGCAAAGCATCCACACAATCATGATGCAGTCCTAGCTGCGATGGGCGGGATACGTTTGCAGAATGGAAGACCGCCGCATTCCTAAACGACTCTTGTATGACCAACGAAGCGAAGGAAAGTGCTCGCAAGTTAGACAATAAAACGCTTCAGGGACACACAGCTTCTCTGAAGGCGTTCAGCATTGACCCAGGCACTTGGGAGACAGAGACATATGACAGACCATCATGGCGTCGCGCTGTGAAAACTGTCGCACAGGTTGCTGAGGAAAAGAGAACATCGCTGGCAGAAGAGAAACGCCAGAGAAGAAAAGCAAGGCCAATGACACTAGCTCCAGCTGGAATAACTTGCCCAGTATGCAGCCTAACCTTCCGGTTCACACAGGTCTCACCAGCCACATGAGGAGGCACAAAACCCCAGTGCAAGGCCCTCAACCGCCTAAATGACAAAGTGCTCATCCTCGAACCCCGATGGACGAACTATATATTTTGCGCTTATAATGTGGATCAATTCATGATTGTCAGTGGAAGAAAAATGTTGAAATCTTTTTAACTTAAAAAAAAAATTCAACTCCCAAAGGTATCGAAAAACCTTTTTTTTTAAAGAACAATTCATTCTTTAGGCTGCTGATATATTTTTTTGTTTGTTTTTGTTTTGTTTCTGTGAAAGTGATTATTATGCTCTTATTAAGTAATGAATGATAAAAAAGAATAATAATGGAACATCAGAGCGGTCAAACCAGAGTTTTCTCTGCGTGTCTAATTAGCTGGTAATTCTTTTCCCAAATATATAAATTGGCTTTCAAATTTATAGGAAAATTGTTAAAGCCTTTATCGAGATCCATGTTCAGCTTCCACGTAGAGCTTGCAAACAGAAGGGACAAATAATTTATCCAATTAACAAGCACTCTGAGAGACGTATATCCAGGGGTCGGCAGCCTGCCGCAATGCGGCTCTTTGGATGTTCAGCTGCGGCTCTTTAGTTCCATGCGCAAATATAATTCATTGTATTGAAAAAAACAAAAACAATCTTTTAAAAGTTGTTTTGATTCGATTCTATAATTATATATCAGCCACTTGAACTCGCCTTTCAGCGCTACCATCTACATGTCCTGAAATGTGAAATATTTGCAGTTGAAAGATATTCAATTTTCTTATCACTTGATATAGATGACACTTAAAAGACACGAGACAAGTTGACCTTTTTGTCAGGTATATGTCTTCTAAAGTTCTAAAAGAAGAACTTCTAGGATTGCTACCGTTCTCGTGACAAGCCAGAGGATACAGCTTATGTCGTGCGAAAATACATTGAAGACAATAAAATCGATATAAATAAATCGTTTCAATAGCAACCGATAGAGCCAGAATTATACAGGAGAAAAAAAAAGGGGCAACTACAATTCTTTAAACCATGAAATGTTTGCGTTTCACGACATAATATACCACGGGGCACTTTGTGTCCAAACATTGCTAGACGAAATAGTTGTGGTCATGAATTTGTTGATCAAGATTTTTGACAGCATCTTGTTAAAGCACTCTACCATCGTCAGTAGAAGGAATTCTTAACGAAATATTCGGAAGAAAAATAATCTTGTAGTTCTAAAGAAACGTTGAAATTTTGTAAATTGTAATTTTTGGCTCTTTCGACTCAAAAGGTTGCCGATTCCTGGTTTATGCAAAAAATAAATTTATGGTACAACACAAGAGGAATGTCATGTGAAAAATGGATAATGATATTGTGTATAGAAATTAAGCACGAATATCATAGTTATATATACAGTTTAAGTTTTAAGAAAAGTGTAGGCTGTATTGTATTTTAGATGGGTTGAGCAAATAGGGCAATACAAGACCTTTTAGTTAACCCTCACTAATAAAATCACATTATAATCAGATTCTAATACAATATATTTAATAAACGGTCCACAAGGTAAAGCTTTTATTTAAAATTTGCTTACAATTTTTTGTTGCCAAGACAACAACATACTTTTGAGACAAATACACACACACATCCTAATTAAAATATTTGCTACTGTTAAAAGCATGCTTGGTTTTTCAACTAAGTTTAAGTGCAGTAAGACTACATGACTCTTCGAAGGTTTGCAGTGGCGTAGCTAGTAATTTTCCATCGTTTTGGGGGCCCGGGGGACTTGACCTCTTTGGAGGCCCCTACATTTTGCGTAACTCTTAGTTTTTAATGTAAAAAACATTCATTTGGGGTCTCCCTTCAAGTGGGAGGATTTTCATATTCTCCGTCCCCCCCCCCCCCCCCCCCCTTCTAGCTACGCCACTAACGTTTGTGCGTAAAGTAAAAGACTATTACATTTTTATGGTACAGAGATGTGTGCAATGTCTTATTTAATGATAATGTGCTGTTGATCAGGAATGATTGTTCTCTTTCCAAGTCGATGTACTGCAATCTTGTAGGATCAATAAATATGGAAACGCCCTTAGAATGATGTGATGAAAAGACTTGAATCATTTCAAAGAACTTTTTCATGTGACTTGACTGCATATGAATTAAAAATAGCCTTGGTCCAGTCAGTTCTGGAATCTTGTTCGCTTTTGTTCTGGACGTGATTCTTGATGTTGTCAATAAAATGAAATTGTGTATTGAATTGTGGGAAATGGGTTTTTCTTGGAAGCACTGTCGCCGGAAGGATGTTACAGTTGGCTGGTGAATGGCTTTAGAGACACAACTATTACATGAAGTTCTAGACAGATCTGAATGAAAGATGCTGAAGCAGGTCAGAGCACTTAAATGGGTGTAGCGCCACTGGATGGATGGTCATTGTCAGAAAGTTTACCACAAGTGTTATCAATAATATCATTTGATTTGAGAATCTCTGTTAACTCTTATTGTCAGGGGCGATACATGAGTCTTGAAATGTTAGAGTAGAAGGATAAAAGGGGCACAGTGGCTGAGTGGTTAAGCGATTGGCTTCCGAACTTGGGGTGCAGGGTTCGAATCTGGAGATTTGGCTTTTTTGGGATTTTCAGGGCGACTCTGAGTCTACCCAACTCTAATGGGTACTGAATTTAGCTGGGGAAAGTAAAGGCGGTTGGTCGTTGTGTTGGCTACATGACACTCTTGTTAACCGTGGGACAAAGACACATATGAGCTTTACGTCATCTGCCCTATTGACCCCATGGCCTGAAAGGGAAACTTTACTCTTTAGACAATTTAATAGCAACACAACTTACACATGTCGATTTTGTATTTCAAAACTTATTCAGCCCATCTGGATCAAGCAGTTATTGGTCCTTTGCAGTTTTCACAGCAAAGCCAAAAAGTTTCAGAAACGTTTCTTTGTATTTAGAACTCATTCTGTAATAAATAAGTATAGTTGAGCTTGAATTGATTATACCTGACAGGAAAGCCAAGGCCCACGAGTCTCTAAACAAATTAAAATATTTCCCTCCAACGTAGAAATCTGGCACGAACACTGTGACCAATGAGAGCGACGCTATCGGGATGTAGCAGACGGCCACAGCTGTAGCCACGACGATGACCAGAACTGCAGACCTCCTGTCACGTGACGAGAGAGACTCTTTTGAAATGCTGTTTCCGGAGTTCTTCATCCGCCATTTTCTCTGTCGGCGAAGCTGCAAGACAAGAACGGTCGTCATGACGACGATACAAAACAGGCCAATCACGATCAACAACACATGCAGCATGAAGGTAATCCCTTTGGTCTGTGACCTGTTTCCTCTAAACCCGACTCCAAGGACTGTAACGTTTCTTTGACCATCGTACAGCCAGGTCAAGTAAACGGTCATGTACTCGGGGACCAGTGTCAGGGTATTGGCGAAGTATATGAGAACAATGACGAGCTTAGTTCTTGTCGTTGTTATATACTTACGAACCGTTAGTGGAAATACAATACAGATGCACCGCTCTATCGTAATATACAACGAGATATAGAGAGTTATTCTGGCCGCGCAGCCCACCGTCCATCCGCCAGTCACATAGAAAACATAGTCAAACATGATGGGCGCCTTGAGCCTCTCGATATAAGGGTTGAAGCAGATATTGGCCCACTCCACTGAAAGGATCCGCAAAATGTCCGAAATGGCCATCGAGAAGAAACTGATGTTCATGGAGGTGGTCAAGCCTTGACGGACAAAGACCACCATGTTGATCCCATTGGCCACAAGTCCCAAGAGTCCAATGAAGGTGCAGATGATCACGCTGTTGACCAGGCTAAAGACCTCCCAATGGAAGATGTCCAGATATGGGTCGTCCGAGCTTTGTGATATATTCATCGCAGCCATGTCTTTACTAGAGTAATTGGAAGTACATTGACTCAGACCAAAACATCATAAACAATTGGTATGCCTTATATAAGACGCGTATCTTTGAAAGGTAAAGCTATCATCTATTTATATTTTTTTAATAACAAAAAAATACATTTTATACATGGTCTTCTCTGCTGTAAGCCTGAATCCCTGGTGTTATCATGTATATAATGCAATAAAAAGATATAGGAATTTGTTTCTACTTTCTATATCTATTATAAAGGGAGATAATATTTTGAAGAAAAGTGGTTATTAAGATAATGACTGTAAATAGAGTTGTCATTGACGTGGCCATAGAAGAGAACAACTTTTATTGCAGTGTACTAAGAAAAGATTACAAAACGGTATTTGAAATTTATCTGGCTAATAAAATCGACGATGTGGGTTGCGCTGTACGTCTGGCGATACTTTCTGAATAATTTCAAGTTGCTTTTTCCTAAATTTTATAAATGATTAATACATCCAATTATATAGGCAATCTTTACCAATCTTTAGACACTTATATTGAATGTAATTATATTAACCAAAAAATATCATGAACGAATGAGAGTAATGTGAATTATAATATACTTGGAATCTCTTAGCTGTAGGCTAGATGTGTCACGGCTAATCGTCGTCTAGGAAAATAAAACAATTATATTTTTTTATGTGTTGTGTAGAATTTATCTCTTTTTCTTTCCTTTAACAAAAAAATGTTTACGTAAATACATATCACGTGGTATAAATAACGAAATCATGAATCAATATGTCGCTCAAACTTAATCCTTTTTGAGAATGATTTGAAATAATCGTAGTATGGTTATTAATGATTAAATTAGTATTTTAGTATCGTTGTAAGTCATCAGTAGTGTACATATTTTAACGACACACAAATGTCAATAACTTTATTATATATGCCATGGATATTACTATTTTACAATGTACAGATAAGGTGGACTTGAAGTTCGACAAGAAAGTTTAATTATGGCGTTTTATTGATTCCCAATTTAGAACTCAGCAAATAAACAAGGGAGGTTACTCAATACTTAGGAGAAATGAAAACTTGGACGGTTCGCGTACTCTGTGAGACACAAAACTGTCAGACTAAAGACTTTGAGACAGTAGACAATCATACTCAAGACTGTTAGACTAATTACAGTCAGACAAAACAATGTCAGACTTAATACTGTGAGTTAGAGGTCAGCATGCAGTATAGTGCCACACATTGGTCAATTCGACTTCAATCATAAATAATCTTCCAAAAAAAAATTGACTAACGGATATTAAAAATAAATTAGCTAGAGCAAAGCGGGTCGAGCTTTCTGTATAAAATACTATAGTTCGCTTTGGTCTAGAAGAAATGATAGCACAAGTATCGTTCATCGGCAGAGCGCTCGAAAATTAACTACTGTCTTGATGGCTTCTATCTTTTCAAAGTTGTGATCCTTGGCTGCTAGCAATTACGCAGCGCTCCTACAACGAAGAAATTGAATAGTGTGTATAAGTGATTGCTGGACAATTCTGGAATTATGGCTTTAAAAAGGAAATAGGAAGTTGTATCACTATGGCCACGGGGAAATTGAAGAATCTCCAATATCGTCAGTCAACGACTCAGGTTTCTTTTTCGACCGTGCATTACAGACTAGAACTTTGCTATGTTTATTTGAATGGCAAGTTTAAGTCATTTATTACTAGCTTCGTATTCTCCTTGATCATTTGCTGGAAGTTTATCTTCAATAACGCAGCGTTTTTGTAGACCGAGACAGTTTGGACAGCATATATAGTGTGCTTAAACCTTCGGGAGTTATACATGTTCCCTTTGGTATTCTATTATGTCTGAATGCTGAAAGTTGGATGCTTGTAATATCAACTGTTCCTATTAAGCCCAAGTGTATTCATCATCATCAAACTCCATTTGAGTGAGGGCTTGAGAGGTTTAAACTTTCTCTTGCAAAAGCCCTGGAGAGAAATCCTGCTGTTTTGCGTTGTACATAAAAGTCATCATACAGGTCGAGAAGTTTTGGTTTCTCAGACCTGTCGAGGCGGGAGATCAGCAAGTCTGGGGCAGTAAAAGGAAAAATAGGAGACTCGGTGTACTCTTTTTACCCACAGCAGTGGCATCGTGAGTTAAAATGTGGACATAACCTTGAGAAATATGAGCAAACAGTACAGTGGCCTGTCCTGCACTGTGCTATACATGTAATAGCTTGCTCAGGCCGGGACAGCCTCCACCACGGGAAGTTTGTGGTGGGTGTCTCATGCCAGAATCTCAAACCACTTTTCTATTTCTATTTTTTTTTTGGAAAGCCTCGGAAACTAACAGCTTGCGGTTAGCCCTCCGTAATGGGCCAAGGATTCTGCAATGGTGTTGCGACTGACACCTTTGTGACTCGGTATCCACATCATTATGATAGGGGTTTCATAGCATTCATGTGCAACTTAACCCTTGTATTAACATGGTAGTGAAACATGGTCCACCTACTTCCTGGGAGGAAAAGACACTTAATACCTTCCAGCTCCAGTGTTAAAGGCACTTTGTGAAAAAAAAAATTGGCAAGGTAAAGTTACCAACGAATAAGAGCAAGATGACATGACATTCGCAACGTTATCAATAGTTGACGCCTTGGCTGCACTGGACACAGATCTGATCTTTACATGACAAATTCAACAGGAGGATAGGAGAGTTTAGGCAGTCCTCTTTTAAGATGCAACTATTAATGTAAGCGTGGCCCGTCAAGATTGACATGAACAGTTGTTAAAAACAAGACAGAATAAGACCACGCGCAGGGCAAGCTTAAAGAGGAGTTCATGGTTGGCCTCACTAGAAGCTACAAACCGACAAGATCGTCACTTAAGGTGTAATATGCCCAACATACTTGGGTGTCATAGTTCAAACAAATTGTGATAACTTTGTCAACTTTGAATGTCGGCTGATGTCAGTTTGAGTAAAAGCGTTTACTTTGTGTGTCTTATAACTTTTACTAGCTTCAGAGATCATCGATGCATGTCCACTTAGAGACAACCTCGTAGCACCTGGGACTTTGCACTTAAAGATCAACAAATAGAAATGTTTAGTAAGGCTAAAGTAAAGATGTGTTTCAAGACACAAGATCCATGTTTGTTATAAATTGAGAATCCCTGTCAACAGTGTGGTCCCGTAATAGAGCTGAGTCTATTTATGTGACATTTATTCTAATCGTCTTCAAGGACTAAATGATTTTCGAAAATGAAAGTGCTTATAACAGAAGACACTGTAACTGATTTCACCCAGTCTCTGTTTCAATGAGATCCATTAAGTTTCGACGTTTCTGTGCAGCCCAGGGGAGCTAATCTACAAAGGAGAAAGTATCCCTCGAAAACTACAAGGTACATAAGTTATCCCAAATAGTTGAATGTTGATAAGAGAGATCTAGCCGAGTGACGAGACATTTTAAACCTTTATAATAAAATACAACAAAACAAAATTGTGGTCAAAGATTTGTCCTGAAGAGGTCGTCTCTTATATATTCAGGAGACAAAGATTACATTGGTGTGAAATCTACTTTGTTTGTTTGTACTACAGACATTGGACAAAGGAGCAAATGGGCTCTTTCATATTAACACTATGTTCACAAACTTATGATACAAATGTTGTTTTTTTGAATTTTTCCATGCTTGCCATATTGATGTTGACTTAAAACGAAAGAGAGAATGCTTCTGGCCTTGTAATCAAAGAACTAAGATGCATAGGCTTATCACCTTTATTTCTTACCTGCTTCACGAGATGAGTCGCTTACTACTTATGGTGGACATCAACAACAACACAATATAATCTTTGTCTGAAAATAGTTGTGCTTTTGAACTCTCATCTTTCTTTGCCTTTAGTGAATTACTAATTTATTAGTGGCAAGACATTGGGCTAAGGAAAAAATGTGTTTATTTCACAGTGTCGAGGGCGCGGTTGCCGAGCGGTAAAGCGCTTGGCTTCCGTACTGGAAGTCCCGGGTTCGAATCCTTCTGAAGGTTGGGATTTTTTATTTCGGGATTTTCGGTCGCCCTTGAGTCCACCCAGCTCAAATGGGTACCTGACATTAGTTGGGGAAAAGTAAAGGCGGTTGGTCGTTGTGCTGGCCACATGACACCAGTGCCGGACTGGCTATATGGGCATTCGGGCAAATGCCCGGTGGGCCGGTACCCAAATAGGCCGGTAGGGTCACCTAAAGGGTCTCATGAATTCCACTTAAACATGTATTGAATTGTTAAAGGTTTATAATATTCTCTTAACAATTTGGCCCTCCGAGCGTAGTGTTTGAAAAGAATCGTTTACGCTCAACATTGTACCAAGGTCCTAATACTAATTTTATTTAGCACATTTTCCGAAATAATGTAATAGTCTATATCCGTAGACAGTGTTGCTGTAGGCTTCATCTTCTTCGGGCCTACACACTTAGCGATGAAAAAGCAACATAATTTCTTATAAAGATATAGAGCATGCTTAAATTTATGGATAATGATTTTCATGACATGATTTGGAGGCCCATCGTATGATATACAATTTATGGGACCGAAGTGTATAGAAATGCCTGGGCCGATTTTGACACCCAGTCCGCCCCTGCATGACACCCTCATTAACCGTAGGCCACAGAATCAGATTATCTTTACATCATCTTCCCTATAGACCACAAGGTCTGAAAGGGGAACTTTTTTTTACTTATTTCACAGTACAGACAATGTTGGGCAGGAAAAAAAAAAGATTTGTCTAGAATTTCGTCATAATTAAAATATTAAGAATATTATTAAGTGTACCCGCTAATATAGATCTAACTGTATCATAATTGATATAGAAATGTATAATTTCCATTAAAAGAAACATTTTAAAAAAAAAGGCTCAAACACTGTTATTCAAACAAACGTTTTATTTGAGTGAATTATAAAACAAAAATCTGATTTTACAAGAAATTGACCTTGAAACAGATCTACCTTAACCATGATCAGTGACCTGCCGTGTCCAGACCATCATCGAATTACGTAAAAGTGATCTCTTCCCGACTAAGACAAAAAGCAACAACATTAACAGCAACAACAAAATGACACTACAACATGAGTGGTCTATGTCATTACATATAGTTCGTCCACTTTGTCATCCAGGGGGCTCAGGTCTTTTCACTGGGGTTTTTATGCCTCCTCAGGTGAGACCTATGTGAGGCCGGAATGTTCGGTCGCACACTGGGCAGGTAATTCCAGCTGGAGCTAGTGTCATTGGCCTTTCTTCTCTGCCATCGTTCTTCTCTTTCCACTCAATAGACAGAAGTGATATGTAAAAAACACAAAACACCAATGGGCTGTATTTTAACTGTTCTTATGGTCAAAGAAACCTGTGCGATGGACTTTAGGGACCTTACAACATGTTGGTCATCACTGCCCGTTACTTCCAGCACAATGGCAGCAGTCGATCACTTAAGCATCATCATGATAGCATTACAAGATGCCTGGTATATTGTAAGCTTTTTTATTTTATGGTAGATATCTCTTGATTTTTAGGATTACAGGCGTAGACGTCGTTACGATTGGTGACACTTTGAAGAA